>ML976672.1:680144-767778 GCA_010015655.1 Bimuria novae-zelandiae CBS 107.79 | reverse complement strand
ACCGCTCGCGGAGTTGTCCGAGCTACCTCCAGAACTCCCCTTTAGGACATATCCAAGACCCATTTCCAACCTGTCTGACCACCTGGGATTTGTAAGCTGACGCAACATCATACAGACCAATCTCCCCGATAACAAGGACACGGAATCCTGCTTCTTGCCACTCAACCCGCGCGTGCACGTTTCGCCGACCCAGCTCGCGTGGCTGCCATTTGAAATCCCAAAGGATGGCGACGTTGACTTTGTCTCCGGGCTCAAGACTATTGCCGGATCTGGCGATCCCACGCTACGTGAGGGATTGGCCGTACACAGCTTTTTGTGCAATAAGAGCATGGAGAAGAGGGCTACCGTTAACTCGGACGGCGATTACTTGATTGTGGCGCAGGAGGGGAATTTGGTACGCCACTGTTCCTCTCTCTTTCTAGAAACGCGTTGGATGTTTCGGTGGCTGTATTTTTAGAGACAGGATCAGTACGTGGGGGATCTGGGTGGTGGGCGCAAGTGCGGATGTGAACAGAGCTGATTCCGTGCCCAGGACATCCAAACCGAGTTCGGCATGCTGTATGTGCAACCCGGCGAGATCTGCGTGATCCAGCGCGGGCAGCGGTTCAAAGTCAACGTCGAGGGTCCGACGCGCGGCTACATCCTCGAGATCTGGGGCTCAAACTTCCAGCTCCCTGAGCTTGGTACTTTCTCCCCCCCCCCCCCCCCCCCCTTTCCCCCTCGCCCCCAAACTAACTATTTATGTAAAGGCCCCCTCGGCGCCAACGGCCTCGCCAACGGCCGTGACTTCCTCTACCCCGTCGCAAAATACACAATCGAAGCCACCCATTGGGAAATCATCTACAAGCTCGGCGGCAAGTTCTTCAAATCCACGCAAAACCACAGCCCCTTCGACGTCGTCGCCTGGCACGGCAACTACGTACCCTACAAATACGACCTCACGAAATTCGTAAACGTGGGGTCTATCTCAGTGGATCACATCGATCCGAGTATCTTCTGCGTCTTGACGGCGCCGAGTAGGGACCCAAGCGCGCCGCTGGCGGATTTCTTGATTTTTTCGCCGAGGTGGGATGTCGCTAGTCACACTGTGAGTACCCCTTCACCCAGCTCCTTACCTCTTTCTTTATACAGGAGGCCCGATGGGTGGTCGTGGGTGTATGCTAAGAGAAGGACAGTACCGCCCCCCATACTACCACCGCAACGCTGCCTCCGAGCTCATGGGCCTAATCTACGGCGAATACGCGGGCCGCAGCGACTCCTTCCAGCCCGGCGGCGTGTCCTTCGAGTGCGGCTTCGTGCCGCACGGCGTCGCGTACGAGGAGTTCAAAGCCGCCTCTGCGGTTCCCCCGCCCGAGATGCGTATTTCAGAAGGCGCGATTGCGTTTATGATGGAGAGTAGTCGGCCGTTTACGATCACGGAGTGGGCGTGGAAGAGTGAGAAGAAGCATGAGCATGAGCCGAAGATGTGGGATAATCTTGTGGATCATTTTAGTACGCATAAGGAGGAAGTAGATGAGATTCTCAGCAAGGGATTGAAGAAGGTTGGTTTGGACGGGAAGTAGAGGGGCTGGGGTTGCTGGACGACTGGGTGCTGAAATGTTGTAAATCGATGAGCAGTTTATCGTTCTGATTTCTGAAATCTTGCGACTTTCGCGGAGCTTGCGATTCCTATATGACTGGAGCGATGAAGGTAGAGCTAAGTGGCTAGCTTCTGCTTTGTAGAAACAATTGATCGCGGATTGTTCTACTATTTTCTCCTCGGATGTTACAGCCATGAACAACCTGACGTCATGGGCGTATGGAAATTCACTATTCTTCTGTGTATTTACAGAGTGCTTCATATGTTTTGAGGGTGCCACATAGAGTGGCTGTGCGAAGAATGCTGGTATCACAGGCAAGATATGAATACGAGGTGCGCACAACCACACCAGCTGGCTGACGTCTGTCAAGAGCTTTTCTTCTATTGGCTTCAACAACCTGAACAGAACACAGACTTACGCTCCAAGATTCCCCACAAGCGGACAAGTATATCAACGTTCGTACACCGTGATGAGGCCCGTAGATTTGAATAAGAGGTATCACAAAAAAAGAGCATATGCAACCACGGCTGGAACAACGCGCGATGACCTCAAGAAAGTCGCCCTCATCGTAGGCACCAACAAGGTTGCTCATGGATCTGTGGAGTTTGCACAGACGGAAGTGGGTCAGGATGTTGCTACGCAGTTCAAAGATTTCGTACTTGATGAGTGTGCAAATTCAACAGGCTTGGTCTCATGTACGTGACTTTCTGCTATCTGTCCGATCTGATCAGTGGATGCTGGAAAAGCTAACGGAGTGTTAGCGCTGTCGAAAGCTGTGGACCCTGGGTTGAGACGATGCTGAGAGAGCTCCTTCCTCATCTGCCACCTGTCAACCTAGTCAGAAGCGACGGTGGCCCCTCCACTATACCATCGATTGGTCAGCAAGGTAAAACGACTTATAATGCTCACATTTATCATTGCATCTGGCTAATTACTCAGAGCTCTCATTTGTCGTGGACCACGTCTACACCTCCGAGATCCGCGAAGTGAATGGCAGAAACCTCACTTTGAGCTCTTCGGGTATGTGACTATATCGAAATCTATCATTGCTCTAATGATTGTAGTGACTGCGAAATTTGTGCGAATGTTTGGGTGGTTGATGATGGAAGGTGCTATCCGCAAGTATCCCGACCGAACCGTTGCCGTTGTTGTGGTAGAACCAGGACACGATATTATTGGCAATATCAAAGCAATGTATCCCGCGGATCAACAGAGAAGATGGTGCAGGCTATGCAACTCGCCTCGTTGGCTATATGCTGCCATGTTCTACCTCGCGACGAGCTAGCATAGTGTCATAGAAGCCGTGACAGAGAATCTTGCTACCGTCGTAAGTTTAGTAGCGCTTAGAAACGTTCATATTCAGTTATTTGCGGGTGAACTGATGCTGACTCTGAACAGGAGGTTCTGGTTTACAACAAGTGGTTACCAGTCATTGCCAGACTTGCCAACAATCAAGCCAATCAAGCCGGTCTAACCTAATATGGTAATCCACTAGCTCGCGTAGGTTAAGGTGTTACTAAATTTGGTTAGATCGGCTTGATTGGCTTGATTGTTGGCAAGTCTGGTCATTGCGCTAGCCAGGGTCCTCCATTTGGATATTGCAACAACGATCGAGCTCCGAGAATATGTTCGAGCACATAAGGAGACGGTCGAGCACATTTATGAAAATATCAAAAACCAGCTCAATGTCGAGGCGGCAGCGAACACTAACAACCATGGCCCGATTCATTCTCGCCTGAACGAGACTGCCCAGATGTTGCATCCTCAGGAGAGGGCCATTACTACCGTTCGAGAGCAACTGGACAACCTTCTCAGCCTCGTAAGCTTTCGCCTCTTTCTAAACCCGTGAATAGACGTATTAATTGACATTTTGAAGTTATTCAACATAGAGACGGTGGAACAAGGCCGAACAGTGGGGCGACTCAGCGTACTCGCGTTTGTCTTCGTTCCATTGTCCTTTGTCGCCGTAAGTTGTCCATCTTCAAGCCATTAACTGCGCTCAGCAACCCCACAGACATTATTCGGCATGACGGAAGCCCACATACCCCCTCGGTGGTATGCCGTCGCGGGACCGTCGGTGCTGGTCCTCACTCTGCTCGCAGCATTGTGATTCGTGAAGATGCTCGACTTCTGGGAGGTCCACTCAATCAAGCCCAAACGATTGAGCCGGATTCCATTCACTACTCTCACTGCCTTGGAGACCACCAAGTCTAACGCACAGGTTGCAGCTAAGGAGGAAGAGCATCAATTCCTATCACTCTCAACGACGACGACGAGCCCTTCGTTCCACGGACGAATCTTATGCCGCAATGGGACTGAGAAGAACCGTAGGCACTTCAAGCGAAGTCGAGCGGAGATTAAGTCACTTACGCGTACAAGAAGGCATCGCAGCAAGCGACGAGCCAAGCAGAGTCATGCCGCAACGGTGAAAAACACAGCACACTGATCCTCGTTGCATGTATGCTCAAAGGCTCGGATTTTTTCGATGATATATGTTACTTGGGACGAGAAGACTAGCAGTAAAGTAAGTGGAGACTGAATTGGATACATGTAGAAGGCGTCATGGAGGGAGACGATCCGAGTAGGGTCCTGGAGAAACGACGAAAATTATTATACTGTTGAATCATTGCATCTGCACGCAAAAAGTCGTTAACTCTGCGTTGCTTTTGGAAAGTCAAATCCAATAATGAATTCGTAACAACGTACAAGGCATTAAATTCCAATCACCCGATTCTTTTTGCTGCGCCGCCGACGACGCAGGGCTTTTGATGAGTATGGGCGAACGACAAGCTTCGTAGGTAATCCTGTCGGCACAACAAAGGGGCAGGGACCCTTCAAGATCGTCAATTGCAGGATCTTCGTGATGAACAGGCTAAGTGTCTAGGATCGACGCGATGGTTGGACTCGGCGCTGTACAGTGGACAGGTTGAGGTGAAGAGGGCGCTTTGCGCAAATTCACAATTCGATCGCTTCCTGTGGTATGTAGAAACAGATATATTCCATCGTGGTGTTCGCTAACAGAGTTGAAAGAATACGTCGAATCATCCAGCGTGCGTTGTTCAGCGGCGTGTTTTCTGGTTCCCTAGCCAGCGGGTACTACTTATACAGGGCCAGGGTTGGACCTGCCACGTGCCTCGGAGCGCCTTCCGTCAACAACTGCGATGGCCCCGATTTGTTTCAGGTAGAATTGCGCATTACGCAGTTCGGCCGACCTTATAAACGCCATGAAGCATACCACTGCAACTGGCTATCTCAGCACATGGAATCGTTAGCGATAGACACGGCTTTGCTGGCTTCCGTACTTGAAGTGGCTAGCTGACCTTTGGCATGCACGCAGACAAGGCCCCTAGCCGCATACTTCCGCTTGGGCATCGTCATGCCAATACACTACGATAAATCTGCATAGAAGTAGCAATAGCAATAGATTCCAAGGTTCTTTGTGTAAACCATTATTCACAATTCCTGCTGCGTTGTGTGCAATACGACTATTTCAGGAGGACTGCAAACAAACTTCCAAAAATCGCTGTCGTAATGCCTACATTTTCTGAAGCAGAGGATATTCCTACAAGAACTGCAAACAGGATGGAAGTGTCAAATGACCCGGAGAAGAGGTCTTTCCTCGACACAGACACGTCCTATATACTACCGAACGAGTAAGTATACGATCACTTCTAGTAATGTTCTGGTCTATCCCGAGATGTTGAGCCGCTTCAAACATCTTAAAAGACTACTGACAGATAACAATAGCAACATCGAGCACCAAAGGCTGGAATACCAGCGCCAGCTTCTCCGCCGAATGATGAGAAACAAACTCTTCCACGCACCTTTGCAAAAGCACATTATACGCAAGGCCCTGGATATTGGTTGCGGCACTGGTGCCGCCACGCACGAGATGGCATCGACTTTTCCCGAAGCGCAAGTCTACGGCATCGACCTCTCGCCCGTGCCCACAGTGCGTCCAAAGCTACCCAATATCGAATAAATCCAAGGAGACATCATGGCGCTCGACGACGCACGATTCTAGCCTAACTCTTTCGACTTCATTTTTTCCCGGCTTCTCGTGATGGGCATGTCGAATTGGAAGGGGTACGTGGAGCGCTGCGTTGCGCTTGCAAAACCCGGGGTACGTTCTCCCCTCTCCAAGAAAAACAACGTTTCCGTGGATATTAATTGTGACAGGCTTGGATAGAGATGCACGAAACCTCCCAAACCATCTATCAGCTTCCCTCTCAGCACTCCTCCTTCGTCAACCTCCCCCCACACACTCTTTCCCCCTCCGAACTCGCCAACAAAACCCATCCCATAGAAGCGTATTACCAAAGAATCCCGTGCCACTGGGAATCCACCCTCGACAAGTTCCTCACGCTCAAGGGAGTGGATAACACTGTGGCGAACACCTCGCGACGTGGTTCTGCGAGACCGGTCTGCAAGATGTGAGCGTCACGCGATACATGGTGCCGAGCAGTCGGTGGGATGAATTAACGAAGGATCAGAGAGAGCTCGCGGATTATATCGAGGACTTTGGGAAGAATTTGATGCCGCTTGCTCTACGGAAGGCGGGGGAGAAGGCGGGGCCGGACTGGAAGGAGGAGGTAGAAGAAGCAATCAGAGACCTTGAATGGTATTGTAAAGATTGGGACACGACGAGGAGGTTTGCTTGGGTGTATGTTGTTTGTGGACGGAAGGCAGATTAGAGGGTTAGGGTACAGCGATTGACCGCTAGGAAATGGAAAGATCGTTCCAAGCATAAGCCAGAAAAAGCTCTACAATTCCATCGTTGGTCATTGCGCGTTAACACCCACCGGTCCGCTTATATAGCCACGTTACTGACGTCAGAGGTAGTGTGTGTGGAAGGCACCACCTAAGTGCACGGACTACTGACTCAACAGACGCTCGCCCGCTCTCTCTCCGCTCAGCAGACTCCTCACTCCACACACTCTTTTCTGCAGATAGCAATACAGCTTGTTGTCCTCATATGCCTGCCTGCCCAACAGCTTATGTTTCCATGGATCTTGAGCTGTCCGGGCCCGTAGCGTGATGGCAGTTCCACGGTTCCTCAATAGGGTAGCTTCGTCTGATCGGACAACGGTGCACTGCCCTACGATGGATATTTCTTTTCTTCATTCATCATATATGGTAATAATTGGTAATAAATTGTGACTCGCAACCTTTCTCCATGGATGGAGGGACAGAGCACCGCATGATCTGAAATTCGCACAGAGACGCCAACGAAACCCGCCTAGGTACCATAGGTAAGTTGCTCCAGCAAGCTTGTGTAGTCAGCTACTAGAACGGTCACACGCCATCTCTTCAACAACCATTGCAACGACCTGCTCGAAATGCTTAACATATCTGCCCCAAGTTTTATTGCACATCCTCACCTTTATTAATTTTCCTACACTAATTTCTACACTAACTATATGCTAATGTAAGCCTTGTTTAGTGTAGTGAGTAAGGCCTACCGTAAAGTATCCTTTATAGTATTTTACTTACTTTAAAAATTACATACGCGTTTTTTTACTTAGCTTATCGAAGCTCTTTTTTCTTATATTACTCTTTAATTTTAATTTACAGTATAATAGGCTAGTAAAAATGAATAATATAAGTTTTTTTTAAAGTAATTTATAATCGGAGTTTATGTATAGTTAATAGGGTAGTAAAGCTTTAGTAAAACTTAGCATTTTATATTTTTTTAATAAAAAAGTACTACGTTAAACTAAATACTAATATAAAAGTTATAGTTTATAAGCTATTATAAAATTAGTAGTAAAGCTAAATTAGGATTAACTATTATTGATAAATATAAGCATATAAATAAAATAAATGCTGAAATAAATTAAATTAATTTAATAGGTAAGTAATATACTTTTTTTTATAATAAATTTTTTTTTATATTTTATAAATCTGCCTTTAGCGCTGTACTTTAACACTAGAATCTTATTAAATTAGTAAATACTACTATATGACTGCGTACGCGCACGTGTAATTATAGCCTAGATAACAATCTCGTTGCATATCCTCGATCTCTCAGCCCAACCTCTCTCTGGCACATTATTCAAAAGATCCCTCAATCTCTCTTCAAGTTTGCTTCACCAACGTTAGATCTCAGCCTCCAGACATCCAGCATCACAGAATGAAGCTGTCTTTCCTCTCAAGTCTCGCGGCTCTCTCCATCTTTACCGCTGCCGTCGCCGCACCAGCACCAGCTTCACCGTCCAGTTCCACCAGCATCCCCAGTCTAGAACCCTCCACCATCAACCTTTACTTCCCTATAACCTCCCCCGAGCTCGACATTGAGCTTGACGCTGAGCTTACGCAAAGATCACCGCTGACTTCGACGCTGGCCTCGTCAGGGAGCTCGCCATCAAGGACAGAACGTACAACATCGACGAGGCCCTCAAGTCGCCTGAGATAGCGGACTTCCTTGCGAAGCTGCAGCTGGTCATCTCGGAACATCGGAATCAAGTCGGAACCGAGAAGAACAGCGCTGAGAAGAAAGACAGGGGGGAGACGGGGCAGGCGAAGGGCAAGAGGGAGGAGGTCGAGAGGCAGGAAGGGCCGGCAGAGAAGTGCATCAAGATGTGCGTGCAGATCAAGAAGAAATCGTGTACGATGTTGAAGGAAATGAGGATGGGGGAGAGAGCGTGTGTGAAGGAGAGAGTTGAGAGGGATTGTAAGGTTAGCTGTAATCAATAAGCATTGCTCGACACTCACAGCTAGGTTCAAGAACCAATGATCGCGATGGAGGAAAGGTTGCGGTGGAGGTGGCGGTTGATTGTGTGGTAGCAGTCCACGGGTTGAGTTATTCGTTCACGAGAGAAATAATCCCAGCCAACTCTATCACTCGAGTGAAGCACGCGCTCCCTTTTAAAACGCCTTTCATGCAGCCCCAGACTCTACAACACACTGCTTCCCCTATATAGTACTCTACCCTCAAGTGAATTACATTCTTCGAGAGATTAGGTGGCACAATTGTCATTCGCCTGCAAACTCTATAAAAACGGGAAGAGATGCGAAAGGTCACGAGTTCGAACCTGTTAGCGGTGAGATTGATTAAGAGAAGAAGGTCAATCGAAGCAGGTCAATACGAGGGCCCTCAAAGAAGTAGGTCTCTTTTTGCGCTTTTTCGCACCTTCTCTATAGGCATCTCTTTGCAAGGGAGGAGTTGTTTAGGAAGGCACGTTCGGTCGCGCCTTCCGCTCGATAATGGCGCATCTTGCCGTGTTCAGTCCTTCCCTTTCTCGAAAGCACCTGCACCTGTACCTGCACTTGTGCTTGTACTTCCTCTTTCCGCACGTCAACTTCTCTTTCTTCCTTTTTGGATGCACTTGAACCTGCGCTCCCACCTCGCGGAAGCCACCAGGCAGCATGGACCGCATCAATAAAAGCGCTGCCTCTCACCGATCCTCCGCTTTGCCACATGCACAAGCACCCATCTTGTCCCATCTCAGTTTGATATCGCTAGCGTTCCAGTGTCGTTTTCAAGATGCATTCCCCCGCCTTCATCTTTACTTTGCCCCCATTACTCGTCCTTGCAGGGCTACCGAACAACGCCACGTATCCTCGCCGCGTCCTCTCAAAGGGTAGCTTCACTTACCCCACGGGCGTCACGGCGGCCAAGCCTGCCGGGTGGGCCAATCATACACGTTCAATCTGCATGAGGCCTGCCATAGCTGTCACGACTACCATTACAACTGCCTGTGGCCTGAAAGCCGATGTCGGTGTCCCTGCCCACAGCGGCCACACTCCCGGGGCTTGGAAGAATGCAACAGCATCTACCTCACCCGAAACGTCGTCAAGTTACTACACGACGACCCAGGGCCATACTTTGTCTGGTGCCCACTCACACGATATCTACGGATCTTTTGCAAAGACTACTACCATAACAATAACGAGAATGTCGACTCTTTTCGGCACATTGACGATTTCTGACGACATACTGACAATAACGAGAACGTCGGCTCTTTTCAACGTCCCCCCGAGAATAACGAGAACGTCGACTCTTTTCGACGTCGTCACAAAGATCCGGAGTCACCCTTCATCCGGTGACCATTCCTACGACATCTACAGGTCTCCTACAACTTCTGCCACGACAATAACGAGAGCCACGACTCTTTTCGACGTCGTCACGAAGACCTGGGTTCCTGCTCACACCATCATCCCTGCTCCTTCCAAGCTGGTGCACGAGACGCCAGACACCGTTCACCCCAGCGAGATCTTTGTCCCTGAACACCCAAGTGCCCCCGCCCCAATCAGTATCATCAACGGCACTCATACCTCTCATATCTCGTCGAAGAGGAAAGGTCTTGAGCCACAACCGAGTACCACAGTAAATCAGATCGAGGAGGCCCTCTCGGATCTGCTTGAACACGTCTGTCACATCCTGCAATCTTTACGTATTCCACGCTAATGTAATATAGCTTGGGAAGATCATTTTCAACCCTCCCTCGTCGACGACCACAACTGCGTCGGCCAAGAGCACCACGTCAACAAGCCACATCACGTCCCATTCTACGCCAGCGACGCAAACCGGTATGAAGAATGCGTCGGCATCCTTTTCGACGTCGAGTTTCCGACCCTTCTAAGACTTGTCAAGCCTGTTGTCGCAGTTCGACCCCACCACCGAAATCACCATCACTTCAACCACTTCGACTTTGCCAACCTCGGACAAAAGAAACAAGGGTACGAACAGCGCATTTGTGACTGCTAGGTTAGGCTTCTACGAGTCGATCAAGTCTCTCCTGGATGACAGCGCCGTGAGCAGCGCATCTGTGATTATTGTGCCAGGTCTATACGAGTTGATCCAGAGTGCCCTGCATGAAAGCGCCATCATTGGCGACACGCGTCTGCTTAAACCATTGCTCCCTACCAATGTCCCGATTGAGGCAGTGTCCAAGTCATATGGTGACAGCAAAATCATCATTGCATCACTCATTGCATCACTCATTGCATCACTCATTGCATCACTCATTGCATCACTGACCTCTGTACACCTGCGTTCTGTACCGTCAAGTTCTTCATCGGCGACGACGAGGACTAACCCGGCAGCTTTGGACCCTGTGCCATTAGTCTCTGTGCCGTTGACCTTTTCAGCGTCGACGTCGACAACTCATGCAGTGGCGAAATCATCCAGGGCTGCAAAGACCACATCGAGCGAGCCCAAGGCCGTTGCTACGCTGTCTTCGTCTGGGATAAAAACTGCAAGTTCTATGGAGCAATCTTCGCCTCCTACAAGCACCACAGGATCGTCCAGTGCTGCGGTCACTGTGTCCACCCGGCCTACCACCACCACTGCGTCTTCAATCTCGTCGGTGCTGGTGGGAAGTTCGGCGTCTTCACGCAAGTCTATGACCTCTGATGCGACGATAACGTCTACAGGAGGACATTCGAAGAGTTCTAGCACGCCGAGGACATCAAGCAAGCCTGCGGCCACCACAGAGTCCTTCACGTCATCCAATCCCCTGAAGTCCTCAACTTCCACGGGACCGTCGTGAAGGGCGGTATGGTTGAACTTGGCATCCTTGGCGACGGGGGTTCTTCACCGAAGGTGTAGGATACACCAAAGGTTCGCTGCACGGAGTTGCACGGGAAGTGGACGAGCCGAGCGGAGGAGGGTATGTCGCTCGTGGTGATCTAGTTAGAGGACGGTAGTACTGTAGATGGCATCGGCTGTTGTACCGGTCTCATGGACGAATTGCTGTTCTGTATCTAGTTATACACATGAATAATAGTCAGTCCTTCGAATTGATGATGCTTCGCGGTGCTACGAGGAGCTCGTTTTTAGTGAGTTATACGCCAAGGTATCTTCGAGGTGACAGCGCTGCACCACAACCATAATATTTAATGATAATTTATAATAGTCTAGGAGGTAAAAGAGACAGTTTAGAGCTATTTTCCTATATATTTAATATTTTTTATTATTATTTAAAGAGTTGTGGTGTGATGCTGTTAGATAGAAATACCTTGGCGTATGACTCACTAAAAACGAGCTCCTCGAACTGTGGTATCCGGCGAAAGTAGTGTCGGTGGAGACGAAGGTCTGTGCGTATATCTGTACGTATAAAAGGGTACCTATTGGTTGTTACTTATGAATAAGCAGAATTGATTGGCTCTCATACTCCTATCCAGCCATATGTCTATGTTTCAAGACGCAACGCCACAGCCCCACTGACACTACTTTCGCCGGATACCACAGTAGATTGACGGAAGTGAAAGGCCCGGGTAGCTTGGCGCGTCCAAGCTCAAGCTCCCTCGAACTTTTATCGCATGTCTTACAACACAGCACGAATACTCGATAAACGTCTTCCGCGACTGCCCTTCCTCTGCCCTCATTCTACCCGCGTCCCCGCAATGGCGCCCACGCAACGCGGGCGCTCTCTCGCGAAAGATGCCTTTCCGCCCATGTTCCGCAAACTCAAAACGTCAACGTACACGGACAACATGCGCCCGGGCGTCTCGTCGTCGCATTGCATACGCACGCTCTCGTGGAACTCTACAGGCGGCTTCATTGCCACAGGAAGCGCAGACCGCACACTACGCATCTGGAACCCGGAACGCCCCAACGTCAAGAACTCCACCGAGCTCCGCACACCGGTCCCCTCGGTGCCCAAACTGCGCCCGGGCGACCCCTCCCCGCCGCAAGTCGGGCTCGAGCGCGTAGCCTTCCACCCGATCAACGAGAACGAGCTCGCGAGCTGCAGCACCGAAGGCATGGTGCGCTTCTGGGACATCCGCAGCAAAGCCATCGTGGGGGAAGTGCGCGTGGGCGCCGGGACGCCGCGGTCCAAAGACGACAAGGACGAGAGCCCGTTTACGCTGGCGTGGTGTCCGGACGGGACGAGCGTGGTGGCGGGGCGCAAGGACAACAGGCTCGTCGCCATCGACCGCGCGGCGATGCGCGTCGCGTTTGAGCACCGCGAGCCGCTGCAGACGAACCAGTGCGTGTTCGACTGGGCGGGCTCGCACCTGTACACGACCAACGGCGATGGGTACATTAAAGTCCTGCGGTACCCTGAGATGAGCACCGCACTCAGCCTAAACGCGCATACCGCGAGCTGCTACGCCGTCGCGTACTCGCCGTCGGGAGAGTACGTGGCGGCTGGAGGCGGCGACGCGCTGGTCAGCCTGTGGGACACGCAAGAGTGGATTTGCGTGAGGACGCTAGATTTGACGACGAGCGCGGTGAAGAGCATTGATTTTAGCTTCGATGGGAGTTTTATTTGTGCTGGGGCGGAGGATAGGGAGGAGAAGAAGCTGAATGTGGCGCATGTGGAGAGCGGAGAGGTGGTGCATAGTGTGGATTTGGGCGCGCCCGCGGTGCAGGTCGCGTGGCATCCGAGTCGGTATGTGCTGGCGTATTCGGCGGATGCGCAGGGGTTGAAGATTATTGGGGGGTTGAGCTGAGAGGGAGGGATGGGGAATGTACTTCAGGCATAGCATGGCGTTATTTGATATGGGCATGGGATGGGCATGATACCCCTTTGTAGTAACAACTGTATGTCTTGAAGCGTTACAAAAGCATCGTGTATGTAGTTCGCAATGCAAGTACCATCACTAGCAGGAAGTCTACAATTTCGTGAAGTATGGAGGAGCCCCTACATGTTCAACAGGCTGAGCTCAACTGTAAGTTTCAATCCCATGGTGTTCGGGGACATTTTTATGGTGGGGTCCAGCCGCCCCGCGCCCTAACTCTCCGCACTGACCTGTGACGTCTGATTGTTGCTCCTGCCAAAATTGCGCGCCTGCGAATGCGATGACTCTGAATTACACGCTTCCGCCCTTTCATTATTCTGTACGAGCGATACGGTAAGAGACGCCCTTGTTTGTTGGTTTTGCTGCATGAGTCATCTTGACGCGCTCGTTCTTTCTGCTTTTGTTGAGTCGCTGCCTGAATGGGGGGTTGCTTAAGACACGCGACTCTGCGACGTGTCTGTGATCTGAGTACAAGGCGCTCACTGAGTACACTGGGCTCACTGGGTTCGCCATATTTGCTACGTTCGCTACGTTCACTGTGTTTACTGCGTTTACTACATTCACTCCCACCACCAACCCACTTACACTCTACCACACAGCTAGTCCAGTCACCCACCCGAGTGCTCTCCCAATTCCGCACAACCGCGACCATGGCGCACCGCCAGAAGGCTCCATACGTGGCGCAAGACCACAAAGAGGTCACAGAGCTCATACACGCGCTCGAAGGCCACAAGGGCAAGACATCCAAGGGCAAAGGCTTTTCAGTGCGGAAACACACATTCCCGCTGCCCAATGGCCGCTCGGTCGACTCGTGGAAGATGAACGACTGGGACTACAAGAAGGAGCACCTGCCGACATACGCGCGCGGCCTCTTCACCTACAGGACACTGGACGGCAAGGATGAGATTGTGGTGCGAGGTTACGACAAGTTCTTCAACCACGGCGAAGTACGCAAGACCGAGTGGAGGAACGTCGAGCAGAATACACGTGGACCGTACGAGCTCAGCGTCAAGGAGAACGGCTGCATCATATTCATCTCCGGATTGGATGACGGCACGCTGCTCGTGTGCAGCAAACACTCCACCGGCGCACGAGGCGACGTCGAGCTCAGCCATGCGTGTGCTGGCGAGAAGTGGGCCGAGAAGCATCTCGCGAGCGTCGGCAAGACAAAGAAGGATCTGGCCCAGAAGCTGCGTGAGATGAACGCTACGTTGGTAGCCGAGCTCTGCGACGACGAGTTTGAGGAGCATGTCCTGGCATATACCCCCGAGCAGGCTGGCCTGTACGTTCACGGCATCAACCTCAACGTCCCACACTTCGTCACATACCCCGGCCCCCTGGTCGACAAGTTTGCCGACGAGTGGGGAATGAAGAAGGTCCAGTATATCATGGAGGACGACATCAACCAGGTGCGGACATTCCTGGACAAGGTCGCCGAGACGGGCAACTATGCCGGACGCGACACGGAGGGCTTCGTGATTCGGTGCCAGGCGCGCGAGACTGCGGACGCCCCTTGGGAAGACTGGTTCTTCAAATACAAGTTCGAGGAGCCGTACCTGATGTACCGCCAGTGGCGTGAATGCACCAAGCAGATCATCGGCGGCAAGCCTCCGCGCTACAAAAAACATCAGGCCATTACCAAGGAGTATCTGGAGTACGCCCGTAAGCGTTTCCTGCAGCAGCCCGGTCTGGCGAAGCAGTACAACCAGAACCATGGCATCATCAAGCTACGCGATGACTTCCTGCGCGAGCGAGGTACCACGGGAGCAGAAATTATTCGCCAGGAGCTCCAAACTGGGAACATCGAGAGCAAGCAGGTCAAGAACAACATCGTGCTCGTGCCCATCGCGACCATTGGATGCGGCAAGACTACCCTGGCATTGGCTCTCGTCAAGCTGTTCGGATGGGGCCACTATCAGAACGACAACGTCAAGGCGAAGAAGGGCCGAGGGCAAATTTTTGCAGACACAATCTCCTCGATGCTTGTTACGAATTCGGTTGTTATCGCAGACCGCAACAACCATCAGCTGCGTGAACGTGAACAGCTCATCAACGACATATCCAAGACCGTAAAGGACGCCCGTTTCGTTGCGCTCCACTACGTACATGAGCGCACAAACTACGATGACATCCGAAAGGCGACGCGCGACCGTGTGCTTGCTCGTGGAGACAACCACCAAACTATCCAGGCAGGCTCCAAAGGCCCGGGGGAGATCATCGAAATCATGGAGGGCTTCATGCACCGCTTCCAGCCTGCCGACCCCTCTGAGCCGCCTGACGAGAACTTCGATCTCATCATCCATCTCGATCCCGTTGTCGATTCGCGCGAGAACCTCGAGATCATCATCAATAAGCTCTACGAGACCTACCCAGCTCTCTTTGAAGGCCGCGACATGCCCACGGACGCAGACATGGACGATGCCATCAACTGGGCCCTGAACGAGTACCGCCCAGACTTCAAGATGGACCTGTCCCGTGGCAATGGTGGCAACAACAACCGCAACCAGCAGAGCCAGAGCCAGAATAACACTCCCAAGGCAATGCAGCCCAAGAAGCAACCCAAGATGGAATACTTTTCCGTGCGTCTGAGCGCCCAGCGCATCAATTCCATTCTCGACGCCCTATTCCGCGACCAAGACCCTCACACTGCACGCATGTACCGCCAACTCCAGCAGTCCCGCCGCATCCAGAACGAATTCCATGTCACGCTCATGCACCGCGCGTCCCAGGCCGACAACCAAGCCTACTGGGACAAGCTTCTCCAGCTACACTCCTCCGTCCCGCAGACGGATACCAACAAAGGCAACTGGGAGCCCGAGCTCGGCAAGTGTGATGTGCAGCTCGAGCGCCTCGTCTTCGACGACCGCATTATGTGCTTCGTCGTCCGGCTCGACGGCTCCGCTACCTTACAGGTCCAGAACGATGAAGGGTCTGGAAACGAGGAGGTGGTCTTCGAGACGGTGAATCCGGTGGCGCATATTACGGTGGGCACGGCGAGCCAGGATATCAAGCCCAAGGAGAGCAATGATCTCTTGCAGCGGTGGCTGAATGAGGGGTCGGGTGGGCAGAGTGGCATTCGTGAGCTTAGCGTTAAGGGGAATGTTGTTCTTGATGGGAGCGTGAGGGGTGTGTTGGGAAGGATGCAGGGTGGGCGGTGGTAAGAGAGCTTGCCTGCCGCGCGAAATTCTTCCCTACCCTGTCTTGTCTGTGAGATGCTAAAGCGTTTCGATGATATAGGCATCCCTTTTCGAACGCTTCGAATTCTCGAGGCGGAAGGGGTGGAAGGGGGAGGGGAAGGGAGCCGAAGAGACGGTAGCTGGTGTGGTGGGAAAAGGAAGTCTGCATTGCGAGGCGTTCAACCAGTGTCTTTGGCATGGTTTTGCGGGCTGTGATGGCTTCGCTAGACGGGCTTTGTCTGTGTAGAGGTCATTATCATCTCCTGGGTATATCACCTCTCTCACTTCAATAGGAATATATGAATGTATTGCATCTGTGTGGAATGTGGTCATCTTCAGGGATCATGACTTCGGAGCCTTGGAGGCTCTGCTCTCATAATCCGCGTGTCGTACTAAAATATCTGAGTTTCGAAATGCGTTTTTACCATCTCGTCGCTCCACTCGCGTCCGCCGCCTTAACCCCAGCGTCTCTACAACCACAGTTGCAGGCTAGTGATGGGCCTTTATTATCAACTTTTCCACCCTCTCCTCCGCCTTCACAGCTACTACATGCTCCGCGATGTAGGGTTTGGGTGGGCCTTTTGGGGAGGAGTTATGATACTACCATGAGGGACGTTTGCAGATGCTCAGAATGGCGGTTGGAATCTACGGCGAGTCGAATCGTCGGATGCAGTGTCAAGTTGGAGCAAAGGTCGCTCACCCCGACCGCTTCAAAGGACGGTGCAGTCTCGAGTTCACCCTGCCTCTTCGATGTCCTCCAGCCCGCACCATTCCGCGATGAACAGCGCAATCGCTGCCGTGACCCGCTGCACACTACTCACACTAACACGCTCATCGAACCCATGCAGACTCTCCCCAACCGGTCCATAGCACAACGCAGGGATCTTCTGAAACAGCGAAAAAATCCTCGTATCGAGGTACGCCGGCATAGTGCAGCTCTCAAGTTCGTTTCCAGATACGTGTTTATGTGCTGCTTTGAGTGTTTCTTCTGCATCGCTGCCGGGTTCCAGCACGTAACCCTCCGCGAAGAAGCCGTTCCACGTGATCTTGGGCGGTGCATCTTTCAGAAAGGCGTCTGTAGCTGAGATGCTGGAGACGGTGTGCTCGATCTGCGCGGCGACGTCCTCGGCGCGCACGCCCGGGAAGAGTGCAACGCGGCAGTCTATCTTGCACCATGCGGGCACGGAGCTGGCCCAATCGCCGCCTTCGATCATCGCGACGTTGAGATTGATTGGGTGGGGAAGGTCTTCGAAATGTAGGCGCCCTTTCTTCTGCACGTTCATTTCTTTCTCTAACTCCTTCAATCCACCCACGATGTTCCAAATCGACTCGATAGCATTAGAGCCTTCGGTGGCTTTGAGCACATGCACCGGACGCCCTGTGACAGCGATCTGGAACCAAATAACCCCCACGTTGGCGCGGACGAGCTGCTCGTTTGTGGGTTCGGGAATGAGCACGGCGTCCGCGGTGTAGCCAGCGAGATGTGTGGTCATGGTCCCGTTACCCGTCGACTCTTCTTCTGGCACAGACTCGATGATGACCTTGCTCGCAGGCCGCTTTCCTATCGCACGCAGCGCGTCTAAAGCGAACATGTTGGCTACATTCCCCGCGCGCATATCCGCGCCGCCCCTCCCGTACAGCCAATCTCCCTCCACAACCCCCGAGTAAGGACTGTGCGTCCAGAGCTCCTCAGGGCCGGTGGGTACGACATCAATATGCCCGTTCAATATCAGACTCTTCCCTTTGGGTGGGGATTTTGGCTCGAGCACGCCGACAACAACCGGGGCGGTGGAATGCTTTGTAGTGACTTTTCCGGCGCCGTATTGCTTGGATAGCGCGTCTGTGTCCATGGACAGCTTGGTGGTTGCGTAGCCGCGGGACGTGTACTGTTGGAAGAGTTCCTCCTGCACGGTGGATTCGTCGCCCCGCTGGCCGCCGTACTGGATCACTTCTTGGATGAAGGCGAGTTCGGCGGGGAAGTTTTCGGCGACGGCGGAGATGATTGATTGGGTGAGGGAGGGGGAGAGTGGCATTTTGCAGTTCGGGCGGTGATGTTCTTTTTTGAAACGGGTTGTTAAGATTGTCTGGGGGGAGTGTAGTTGGTGTGGGTGATCCTTTCAGGGAATTTTATTGTGATCTGTGGGAAGCGTGGATGAGGTGTATGTTGTTATCGCCGTGTTGTCGTAGAAAGACTGACCCCCACTTATATGCTCTTCCGATTGCGGCAGGTGCATGCTGAGGTTGTGGGCAGCGCTGGCGTGGCGTGGAGCGGGGTAGGTGTGCATTTCACAACTCCTACGTTTGAACTCCTGCTCCTGCGTTTACATCTGCGCTGTCGGACCATATAGGTAGCATTTCGCGGTCCACACGATATTTTCTTTAGCTTCTGAATGCGACTGATTTCTATTCGGACCAAGCCTCAGGCTATTGGAAGAATGTGCAAGCGTACACAACCTGGAGCAATGAAAACATATACAGCCATTTCAACACCTTCAGCAAAATGCGAATCCGTCAATTGAAATCATTTATTATCGAAAATACCCAGCTGGGATGAAGAATGCAACTTTAAGCGGGCATCAGGCAAGATCCGTACCGGGACCGCTTCTTAAGTCACGGCCTATCCTTGATAGATACTTGAGCTATAACGCTTTTCTACTGGCTTCGGATCCATCCGGTCGATCTTTCAAACCACATTCAGTAGTTCGACAAAAGGTACGATAAGATGATAAGCCGTTGACTAGGATGAATAGATTAAGCTTGCAACGGTAGCTTCGGCTATACCAGCACCGTTTAGCCTCGCACTATCTTCAGAACTCTTCTGGTTAATGATCATCGCATCCTACAACAACACTCAAGCGAAGTTATGTTCCTATCCCCGTGCAATGAGCGCCGGGGTAGTCTCACTACCGACCTTCGGGCCAACTGCGTATATTTATGCCGAAGCATCCCTTTTATATAATCCCAGTGACGCACAACTAAGTTGCGTCTTCACCCACCACCATCATGGGACGAAGCCATCCCCTTCTCACCGGGCTCTCCGCCGCATTGACTCTTTCCACGCTCATCCCAAAAGCATCATGTAGCCCAACGCCTCCCCTCCAACTCCGCAGCGACCCATCCGCCTGCCGCATCCCATCCATCCCCTCCGTCTACCTCAGCATCGGCCACGGCTTCGGCGCTCCAGACCTCACCTGCGTCCCCAGCACGGGCACCATGCACACCTCCACCATCTTCGTCGACTTCCCCGACCAACACGCGGGCAACGACACCACGTCGAGCCTCTACTCGTTCTTCTTCCCCGCCGCATCTGAATGGTACTCTACCTCCTCATTCGGAAAGCTCTCTCTCGACGCGAAAGCGGATACTTCGCGCTTCTACCGCATGCCCAAGAACGCCAGCGCGTATGAGTGGAACCGCGGCATCACGTCCGAGCAGCACCAATCCTATATCCAGGACGCGCTTGATTCCTACTCGTCCTTCAACGGCGTGGACCTCGCCCCAGCAGACGCCCTCTATGTGATTGCGTCCCGCAATTCCCCAGCGATAACGTATAGTCCGACTTTCATGGGCACGGTGACCACGCGCAACGGGACTTTCGTCGCCAACAAGGCTGTAACGGTCGGCTACGACGCGTACAAGACCTGGGGGTATAAACTCATTAATCATGAAACCGGGCATGTGATGTGTCTCGCGGACTTGTACCCTGCGTCTGGCGCGGTGGGCATGTATGTGGGCGACTACGATGTCATGGGGAATATTAATGCGGTGTATCCGGATTATTTCGCTTGGGATAAGTGGCGGCTGGGGTGGTTGGAGGATGCGCAGGTGGCGTGTTTGGCGGATGGGGTGGGGGGTGGGAATGCGAGTGTGAGTTCGTATGTGGTAGGGCCGGTTGAGAGGGCGGGGGAGGAGACGAAGGCCGTGGTGGTGAAGAAAAATGAGACGCAGGCGATGGTTGTGGAGGTGAGGGCTGGGGCGGGTGTGGATGATAAGGGTGGGAAGCCCGGGGTTGTGGTGTATACGGTGGATACGACTGTGGAGACGTTGCAGGGTCCGATTAGGGTGTTAACGGAGGAGCCGCTGGGGGTACAGAGCGAGTTGGAAGTCCCGAGTTGGGGGGTGAAAGTATTGGTGGGAGAACAGGAAGGGGAGGCGTACGCAGTGACGATCGAGACAGGGGTGAGCAATGCCACCAAGACGGCGGCTTTTCGAGGGCCGGCGAGGCAGAGGAGTGTACCACTATCTAGCCACTAGTTACTCCCCTAAGTAGAGTCCTCGTTAACGCTTGCTGCAGTTACACTAAACTTATAGGTCTAACTTTATAGAGTTGCTAACAATTAATTAATTAAAAATTACGCTAAGATAAAGTTATCCTACTACGATACCTAATAAATATCGTGCATCTTAAGCTCTAAGAGCTCTACTAGGAGCTCTCCGTCTCGGGTCTCCTAGGTTAGAGAGTATCTAGCTCTCAGCCAACTCCGTACGCACGTGATTATAGAGAGCATTTAAGGGCTTATTTTTTAATATTTTAGCTTTATTATATTATTAACCTTAGAAAATATCTTTTTATAGTAATAAGGAGACGCTAGGATTAAGAGAAGATTAATAATAAACTAAAAAAAGGTAAGGATATTAATTATAAAAAGATATTTAATACCTAATAAAATTTTTACAATATATAAAATTTTTAGGGACGCTAAGTTCGTTATACTACCAATAATTAAACTTATTAGTACTATTAATAAGTAAAGTAGAAGTTTTAGCTCTTAAAAGCTGTTAGGATCCGAGCGACCTACAAGTGTCGAGGACCAACGATGGGCAGCCGCGGGGTAACCATCGGTGGGACTGCACTACCGAGGTCACGTGATCTACCATCCCGCCAAGAATACCATCCCGGATGGCACAACCCTCCCGGATGGCACAACCCTCCCGGATGGCATAACCATCCAGGATGGCACAGGATTATAGGATGGCAGGAAAAGGATCAAATATATAAACCCACACGAATACCCTTACGGCATTCGTGTTCAACCTGTTTATCAATCTATCGTTTGGATCTGAATAAGCAACCTTGTTGATTTGATTGTGCTGTACACACCTTCGATACCAACGCCCCAGTGACAAGCGCAAGCTATCACTACAACCCTCTCCCGTCCTACCAGTATTCCTGCCCGAGAACCAACCTTAGCCCCTTAGGGATTAGCTATCTCTTTGGGATCTTAACAAAAGCTTTATATATAATATAGTATAATTATTAATATTATAAACGCGCTTTACTTATTTATATATATAAAAAATAGTAAGGTAAGTATTTTTTAGTTTATATATAGCCTAGAGCTCGTAGAATTACTAATTGGCTTAATTAAGTTAAATTTTATACTCTCTAGTCTATACGTTAATAAAGTAGTACTTATAATAAGGGTAAAAGACTATAAAGGCGTAATAATTAGGTGTCTTTTTAAAAAGCTTATAATACTTTAAAAGCTTTAAGTAGGCTACTATTATATTAATTTTAAAGGAGCTATTTAGAGCGTTAGGCTTATTAAAATTAATATCTTAAAAGCTTTTAATAAGCTACTTAAAGTAAGAGAAAAGGTATTTAAAAGTAAACTTTACTTTATAAATTATACTAAAATTGTAACAGGAACAATCGCTCGTCGACACGAGAACCCTTGGCTAGTCAAGACAGGATCCGAGATTATCCGAAAACCGACACTCATCCGTATCGGACCAATTTCGGATCTATCAGACCGATGGGGAACTACGAATCCGATTCGGACCTATTTCGGATCTATCAGGCCGACGGTTAACCTATGGCAGTTATGTGCTAGCTAGCCATCTAGGAAGAGGTGTATTTAGAGGAGCTTAGGGCCTTTATAGTTTAGTACCTTTTCCGTATCCTTTCGTACTAGGCCTATAGGCACTTAATTTATTTAAGGCTATATTCTTATACACGCACTCCTACATGCCTCTGCTAAGAGATATATTAATATTAATTCTTTAAGTAACCTGCGCTAATATATTATACGGAAAAAGTCGCTACCGCTAGTAACGGCTTTAAAAAATATTACTACGAGAACGGAACGGACCCGCGTTGGCGCGTCCCTGGTTTTCTCTATAGGCAGGATTCCAGAGACCTCCTGCTAATTAAAGCCTTTAGGTTTAGAACTCCTAATTATAGATAAATTAGGTTAACTTTAGAAAAGTCGCGTAAAGTTGCGCCAAGGTAGAAAAGTAGTAACTACTAATAACCTATAGACTTAAAATTAAACGTTAATGTCTGCTTTAGCATCGTTAAAAACGGCACGGTAGGCGGCCCGGAGTTGGACTTAAGGAGACTGTTAGCCACCCCCAGAACCTTTAAAGAGCGAAGAAGACAAAGAAAGTAATAATACTTTAGACAATCCTATCGTTAGACCCGAAGCTAATTTGGTTTAATCCGCTAACCTAGTAATAGCTTTCTAGAACTAATTGCGTTAAATGCAAGCACAACTAGAGTAATTAACTAGAGAATCCTAAGCTAGGGACTAAGCCTAGCCTATAATTAAATTACCCCTAATAGCCCTCCGATACCAGTCCGAATCTCCCGCCACTATTATGGCAAAGCTATCTAAGCGAACTCCTAAGATAGAATCCCTAATTAATAGGAAAGAACCTACCTTTCCTTAATAGTAAGTATTAATTAGGGACCGTCTCGAGATTAACGTAGATTACTATCTGAGTAAACGCGCTCGCATGGCATTAGTGTAGGGATATACTTCTGGTACCGCTCGCGAATATTTGGAACCCTAGTACCTAGCTACTTCGGATACGTTACGGTTTAAGAATGCTAAGGAGATGATTGAACTACTATTATCCTTCTTTATATCTAGTAATAAGGAAGCTAAGTACTAGACCACGTTCTAACGCTTAAAGATAACCTCTAAGGAAACTTTCCTTGCCTTTAAGGCTAAGTTTATTAGTGCAGTAATCCAAGGCAGAGTTTATAAGAATAAATAGTCTCTATTCCTATAAAAAAAGATAACACTATCCTTAAGGGCTCTAAATATAGGGTTTAAGCACCTGTAGAATAATTCCTTTAAGAAAATAGTGGCCTACCTAATAGCCTTTAACTTAGAAACGCGGAATGCACTAATAAGTCCCTTTACCTACTTTATAACTAGTATAAATTAACCTCTGCGTTAGAAGAACTATAAGGAAGAAATTTACCCTAGTACCTTAACTAAGGTACTATACAGGCCTATTAAGGAATCTACTCTAAATGCGCCCTAAGACAGGACAGTCCCGCTATCGTAACCTTTAATAACATAGACAAGTTCTAACACCTACTATAACTACAAAAAGTTAGGATACTTTATTAGAGATTGCCTTTAACCCCGCGTCCACGAGATTGGAGTAGAACTAAACTCTAATTAAGAATACGTTAATGCGGATAAGGAAGCATCCCCGGGAAACGAAGACGCCTAGGAAAAGCCTCCGCCCTAGGTATAAGCAAGTACGACCTTTCTAATATAGATTTGTCGAAGTTACTAAGAGGTCCTTACTTTCGAACCCCCCTCGTACTCCGTTCGAACGGGTACGGGATCCAACTTAATGCCCTTGTTGACACTAGTACCTAAGGTTTTCTTTTTATTAATTCTTAAATTATAGCTTCTTTATCTTAGTCACTTTATGTTCCTATCCAAAAACTACTGTACCGCGTTATGGTTTAAGGGTTCTTGAATAAGATTCGTGCCCTAGTAGACTAATACATTCGTTTGCATATAAGGATAGATAGGCAAACGATCTATAACTACCCCTTTATGGTAATAGACTTGGGAACACAGGACTGCATCTTAGGACTCTAATAGCTTAAGCGCTTTAAGCTTTGATTAGATACGAAGCGGAATTAGATTTTATAGCTAGTAAAGTATCCTAAGACCTACGATCCCTCTAAAACTATCTTAATATAGCTAGAATAGCTAATTCGGAACTTAAAGGTGTAGTAAGACATTCGTCGCCGGGATATCCTATGGGAACAGGAACAATATTGGATAAAGAACAGCCCTATAGTTAATTATATTAAGGGCCTTATTCGACTGCCTTATCCTCTCCCTCTAAGTAGGAAGACAGTACCCCTAATTTCTCAGGATCCTGCTCCAAAACCTGCCCGTTCCGCATCCGCTTTGTAGGCGATGCGGATGCCCACAATTGCTCTCATCTCAGCAAACGCCTTTTACTTTAATATGAAAAAGCCAGTTAACGAATTCTTTACTACTTCTCTGTACGAAATCGAACGCCTGTTAGACTATATACGAACTTAACGCCACGCTAAAGATCCTAAGAATGCTTGTCTTATTAAAGAACGACTTCCCCAGATATACTATTAGTATCGGGATGTGTTTAGTAAGACTGCGGCTAATAAGCTACCCCCGCGCCGACTATATAACTATAAGATTGTGCTTACCGAACCCCTTCTAAATAACTACAGTCCTCTATATAAATCCAGTCTGGAAGAACTAGAGGCTATTAAAAAGTACGTTCTGGAATATCTTTAAAAGGGATTTATTAAGTATAGTCGAAGCCCTTTCGCGTCTCCCATCCTTTGTGTACGAAAGCTAAACAGAGATTTTCGAATATATGTGGACTATTGCAAACTTAACCTTCTAACCCGAAAGGACTCCTACCTAATTCCGAGAATTAACGAACTTTTGGCTCGCCCCTCTAAGGTTAAGGTATTTACTAAATTCAATATCCAAGCTGCCTTTAATAAAATTCGCATAGATCCTAAATTAGAAGAGTACACTACGTTTTAGACTTAATATGGATCTTATAAGTGCAAGGTATTGCCTTTTAGGTTGTGTAATAGACTAGCTACCTACTAGCAATATATAAATAACGTTCTTATTAATTATCTTGACGACTTTTGCATTGCGTACCTGGATGACATCCTTATTTATTCTGACACCGTCGAGGAACACATTAAGCACGTTTAGAAGGTGTTAGATCGTCTTTAGAAAGCTGGCCTCTAAGTCGACATCCTTAAAAGTGAATTCTATGTGACTTGGACCCGATACCTAGGTTATATCCTTACCAATACTGGTATGGAGGTAGATCCAGCCAAGGTAGAAGCACTACGGAACTGGAAAGCCCCTACGACCGTAATAGGTGTGAAGTTGTTCCTTGGATTTGCTAGGTTCTATTAGTAATTTATTAAGGACTTCTCTTATATTACGAAACCTATTAGTACCTTGCAAAGTCCTTAAATCCTATTTAAATAGAGTTCGGAGTGTGAAGTCGCCTTCTAATAAATTAAACAGGCGTTACTAGCTATCCCCACCCTCTATTACTTTGACCCTGAACTACCTACTAGGGTAGAAACAGACGTATTAGACGGAGTGATTGCAGGAGTACTATCCCAGGAACATCTGGATGGAAAAGTTCAACTAGTGGCATTCTATAGTTATGTCCTAACCGGATCCGAACTAAACTAGGAGATCTATAATAAGGAATTGTTTACTATTATTACTACCTTTATTAAGTGGCGCGCTGAACTTGCTTCTACCCGAACTATAATCTAAGTTCTTTTGGATTATTAATCCTTAGAATACTTTATAACTACTAAGGTCCTTAATGCTTATTAAGTTTGCTGGTATAAAATGCTATCCTCGTTTGACTTCTGGATTAAATACACTCTAGGTAAAAGCAACGCTAGAGCCGATATCCTAAGTTAACAAGAACAAGATTTTGCGGATCTTAAGGCTATTTAAAATGATAATCGTAGCCGAGTATTCCTAGGGCCCTATCGACTTGACTCCCGAATTAACTCCGACCTAGCCTAGACCTATATTAAGAAGTCTAATGCTGAAGTCGACGTGTTCGCCTTGTTAACTAATAAAGATATTATAAGTCTAGATTCTTATTAACTTATTAAAGCCTTGCTGCAGGAGAACCGCCTCGGATTTATTATAGAACGCTAGTCCCTACTAGAGAAATATTAGATTTATAATGGTCTTATTCTGTACAACGACAGACTGTGCGTCCCTCTTGAATCTACTCTGTGTACCCGCCTTATCTGGGAAATCTATGATTAGAAGTTAATGGCTTATCCAAGTTATACAAAAACCTACCAGTTGCTCTCTCGAAAGTACTACTGGAAGGGAATAGAAGCTACCTGTAAGTGGTATATACGAAACTACATTCCCTGCCAACGTGCACACCCAAGGCAGACCCCCACTCTAGGGTTTTTGTATCCGTTACCTATCCCTAATAGGCCTATGCAACATCTGTGTATCGACTTTAAGGAATTTCCTAAGGACAGGGCCAGATACGATTAGATTATAGTAGTTATTAATCGTCTATCTAAATAAGTAGTATCTATTCCTTGCCACAAATCGATTGATGCCCGCGAAATGGCTAACTTATTCGTATAATAGGTGTACTAATTCAGACACACTCTAGAGTCTATTGTCTCTGATCGAGGTCCTTAGTTTGTTTCTACATTCTGGTTGGAGTTTTGTTAGATTATAGGCGTTAAAGTGAAGCTATCTACCGCGTACTATAAAGAGACAGATGGCCAGACAGAAATCATGAATAAGTATATTGACTAGAGGCTACGCCCCTTTGTATCCTACTACCAGGATAACTAGAGTTTACTTCTACCCCTAATCGATCGAGCGCAGGTCACTCTACCCCATTTGGCTATTAGCATGTTACCCTACCAGATCCTGTATGGCTCCGAACCCCGTTAAAGTTGGGATTGGAATCCTACCTTATTCACTAAACCCTAGGATCGTTTAAATATTAAAGACGCTTAATTGCTAGCCAAACGAATGCATGCCGCTTAGTAGCTAGCGAAGGAAAATATAAAACAAGCACAAGACTAAATGCGATCTGTAATTAATTAACACCGTTGCCTAGTTAACTAGGAAGTTGGCAATATGGTCTACCTAGACGCTCGCAACCTTGCGGTGTTAAGACCTAGTTAAAAGCTATCTAATAAGTAGGAGGGCCCATTTAAAGTAATAGAATAAGTTAGTTACTTATATAGACTTGAACTTCCTTTAGGGTCCCGAATCCATGATGTCTTTGCTCTAAATCTCCTTTATAAAGATCCTTAAGACCTACTGCCAGGACAAGAAGCTCCGAAACCGCCAGGTGTCCCTATTAATAGAGTAGAGGAATGGGAAGTTAAGGAGATCTTAGCTAGTAAGCTATCCTAAAATACCCTTAAATACAGAGTTAAGTGGGTAGGATATAACCCGGATCTAGTATAGTACCCTGTATCGAACTTTATGGGAGCCCCCCACAAGTTAAGACAATTTCACGACAAGTATCTGAATCGCCCCAGACCTCTAAAGGCATTAAGTTAGTGGATTCACTTATAAGAACAAGGAACAGAGTAGCAGGCCTAAGAGTTTTAAATTCTAATAAGTACAAGAAAGAAAAGAAAGAAAAAAAACAAAATTCTACTCCTTATCCAAATTAGAGGGCTCAAGTAAAGCACCCTTAAGGGCAGCAAGCGCCTTTCCCTTCCCCTTCCCCTTTCCCTTCCCCCAACCCCCCTCCGAAGCCGTCCTTATGGTGTCATGAAGATTATCCACTGCCTCCTCCACACGCCGCAGACGATCCTCCACCTGCACAGAAGTAGAATACTGCGCGAGCAGCAATTCCACAAAAGTTAGCCCAGCCTCACCCGCCCAGGTAACCTGCACAATTGTGCCTAGGTCCTTCGCAGCCTTATCAAGCGCGGGTCGAAGGTTAGCAGCGTCCTCCCTGCTAGCCCCCTCCCAATTCTGCAAGACCCTCCTAAAAGTCTAAAATTCGGACTCCACGAAGTCGGGCACCTACCTAATCTATTATTAAAGCGGACTAGAATTAGAATCGCTATACTTACAGGGTTGCACTTTTCGTTCTAAGAGGTGCAGTAGCTGCACTTTTTAGAGGATAGCTTAGGGAACTTATAATTAGGCACGTTACCACGACCGAACGCGTACAACCAGCGAAACAAGATAAATAGAAATTAACTAATTAGTAAAGTTATAATTACTATTACAACGTTACTAACTGCGCTAGTTACCAGAAACAGCTAAAACGCGCGAAATAATTCACACACGGTATAGATAAGGGACTATCTGTAAGTTATAAAGGAGGGGGTAGTGTAACAGGAATAATTGCTCGTCGACACGAGAACCCTTAGCTAGTTAAGACAGGATCTGAGATCATCCGAAAACCAACACTTATTTATATTGGACCAATTTCGGATCTATCAGACCGATGGGGAACTACGAATCCGATTTGGACCTATTTCGGATCTATTAGACCGACGGTCAACCTATGGCAGTTATGTGCTAGCTAGCTATCTAGGAAGAGGTGTATTTAGAGGAGCTTAGGGCCTTTATAGTTTAGTACCTTTTCCGTATCCTTTCGTACCAGGCCTATAGGCACTTAATTTATTCGAGGCTATATTCTTATACACGTACTCCCACATGCCTCTGCTAGGAGATACGCCAATATCGATCCTTTAAGTGACCTGCGCCGATACAAAAATAGTTAAAGTTATTATAGCCTTTAAGTCTCTTTAGAGCCTTTTTTAAGGGCTAGAGGACTTTAATATACTAACTATTTATAGCTTAATTAGTAATAATAAAACTTTTTATAAATATTTTATTAATAGAAGCCTTATCACGCGCGTAAGCTAAGGACTTATTTTATAGCTCTTTCTTTACCTTGTAATTAATAAGACTATTAATTACGTAGTAGAGAAAGACTACTCTCCTTATAAAGTTAAAATAGCTATTTTAGTAAGTAATAATAAGCTTAATAGGTATAAAAGGCTATATAGACTCTCCTACCTTACGCGTTAAATGCTAAAAGTTATTAAAATAATTATATTACTAAGGCGTTAATATTAAATATAAAATATTTAAAAATATTTTAATGTGGTTCTTTTCTCGCTACTTACGTAGGTATTTTTGTAAGTCTAAACTATAATAATTATTATTAAAGGCGTCTTTATTAGTCCTAAATATTATAATTTATCCTATTAAGTTAAGTAAGTAAAGTAAATAGTAAAAATATTAGTTTTATAAAATAAGGCTATAATAGACGCTTAGCGCCGTAAAGGCTATATTATTATTTACTATAATATTAAGTATAAAGTATCTAATTAAGTTATTATTAATACTAAAGACCTATAGTATCTTAATAATAACTATAGTAACTTTCTTGCTTATATACGCACTACTAAGTTAAAAAAAGGTAAAAGGCAGATTATAGAGCTTATTATAACTATTAATAGAGTACGTAATAAGCCTATAAAACGCACTCTTACTACATTTTATAAACTAGCTATTAATGCTAATATAGTTTTTGCTAAAGGCCCGAGCGAGCTTAGTTTATATATAAAATTATAAATTTACGTATAACTTTAATAGGAAAGTAGTAATAGTTATATAGCTTTAAAAAATAATTAGCTTAGCCTTTAAGCTAGTAGCACGTAAAAGTTTAAAAAACAATTTACTTTGCGTAGTAAGTAATTATTTTTAATAGGCTAGCTAATTAGAGCAAGTTAAAAATACTATTAATTAAAAAAAATTAAAATATTAAATACCTCTTATAGCACGCTAACGCTAGTATTTATAAAACTAGTAAAAGTACGCTGCCTTAACTTTAATAAAGTTAACTACTTGCCTAGGCAAAAGTGCCTATAGTCTGGCCATCTCTACTCTACATAGTTCTACGCTAACGATGTAGAGCTTATCGTCTCTTTAATAAATTAATTACTAGGTACTTTATGTATATAGTAATAGTGGCAGACAAAAAATATACGCTATATATTTGCCTAAAGAGCAACGTAATACCTATAATTATAAAGCAAGAACTTCTTAAACCTCTACGTATATAGAGGCTTTATATACTATAGTAACCTTGCCTAGTTAATGCTATTTAAGTTATTAGTAAACTAAGCGTTAAATTTAAGCCTAGGGCTATTAAAGCTAGGTAAAAAAAGTAACTAAAAAGTAATAGTAATTCTATTTAATATAGATTAAAAAGATAGTATTAGCGTTAGTATTTTTAGTAGCTTACAAAAAGGTATGAATACGCTTAAGGATCTTAAAAGTATATTAATTAAAAGTAAAAAGTTTATATTAAAAGCTATAGCGTTAAGATCTTAAAGCTTAGTCTTAAAGCTCGAACTACTCTAGATAGCTAATAAGATTTATATACTCTATAAATTAGACGTAATAACTAGTAACACTACTAGCTTTTTTATTATATTTAAAAAGCTCCTTTTTCTTTTATTTTATAAACCTAGGGCTATTATATACATATAGGAGAGAAGGCGTAAGAGTATAAAAAAAAGAATATAAAAAAGTATCAATAAAGAGGGCAAACGCGCTAAAATTAAAGTATTAAGCTAACTAATTACTTAATTAAAAAACTACTAAAAATACTAAATAACTAACGTTAATACTAATAATTTCTTAGCGTTAAATATAGCGTAAAAATAAATTAAAAGAAATAATTAATTAATTAATTAATTAAAAAAAGAAAAAACTAAACTAATTAATTATAAAGAGTAAGAGAGATTAATTTAAGTAAAAATGTTAATTAATTAATAGATTAATTAATTGTTAGCAACTCTGCGACTTTAATTGAACCAACGACCTGACAGATCATTCAGACAGAGGACTTACAAGCCTCGCAGTTTCCGCAGTTCCAAAAGAGAGAAAAGGAAAAACAACCCTACTTCCCGGAAGCCCATGTCAACTCTACGACAGCGCCTACTTCACCACCCACTCACCCAAGATACTCCGTCCAAAACCCCCTTGCAGAGTACACCTTCATCTCCCCCTCCCACCACCTTCCCGCCCCTAGTCACCCAATCCTCTCCACCCACTGCGCATCCGCCCTATCCCCCTCAGGGCCAATCCTCATATCGTCCTCCCCCGGCACCCTCGTTGCCGCCCACTCCGCAAACGCGAACGTCACCAGAATTTTCCCATCCGAGTACCCCTTCCCGTCGTGCACGGAGCACCACAGTCGCGCGGATTGAGCGGGCCACCCGGTGGCGGGGTCGAGGCGGGATTCTTCGATCTCGATAACGCGGCGGGCGATGGCGATGTGTGTATCGACGTCCCAGAGGCCCTCGCGTGGAGGATTAGTTTGGAGGATAGCGAGGGCCTCGCGGCGGATGAGGGGGTCGCGACAGCGTGTTGCGACGAAGTGGAGGGGTGGGATGACAGAGATTTCGAAGGTGAAGTGACCTATCTCTGATTAGCCTACCAACCTCCTCCATCGTAGCAAAAGAATCGAAAATGTGGTACGTACCTGTGCGCGGGCTCTCCTTTGCGGTTTTCGGCGCGTGGTTTGATGGGGCGTTCTTTTTTGACAGGCCTTTCCGCGTACCAGAGGAGATGGGTAGGGCCGGTGTCGCGATGCCCATGCCCTCAAGCACAATCCTCGCGTTGTGGTTGATTGCCTTGAAATACGCCGTGTGGTTGTCATAGCCCATCTCTCCTAAGCTCATCGCGCATGCGACTAACACGTACGTACTATAATACCCCAACTTCATGCTCGCAGCCATAACCTCCTCTTCTACTCCCAAGAACCTCGCGCTTTCCAGTCTCTGCAAAGCGCGCAGCCACGCGTGATGCGCATCGAGGATCTGGGTCTGCGTGGCGTAGTCGGCGTGCGTGAGAGGAGTTTTGCAGAAGATTTTCGTGGCCATGGTGCGCGCGAAGAGGGCTGAGGCGTTGCGCAGTTGGAAGCTGGAATTTTGGAGCTCGGTGAAGGTGGAGAAGGGGTGGTTGTAGGTGGAAGGGGAGGGGATAGAGATGGTGAAGATGTCTTCGATAGGAGCGCCGAAGAGCATCGCGGGGGTGATGTTGCGCATGAACATGGGTATTAGGGTGTCTTCGAGGAGGCTGGTTGAACCGATGATTTTGGCTGTTTTGGTTGATGGGCGTGGCGAGGATGGCGACGGCGTGCGCGGACGCAGACCTGATAGCAGAAGGTCAGTATGGGACGTCGTTGGGGGGATAGGGACATACCATGTGTTTGTATATAGGGAAGTTCGGATATGATCTTCAGACCACTGTGCAAATGCGTGAACGCCGTCATGAAGTTTCCTTTGAAAAACTCGATGCAGACGAAGAGTAAACACGCGACAAGGCCTAACTCAACAGTACACGATTTCTCGTCCATTCGCTCTACCAATAGTCCAACGGCTTTGCTATAATGGAAGTTGAGTGTCTTGTCCTGATAGGTCAGCCTCGAGTGGGCATGCTTCAAGTTCCCAGGTTCGGTCTTTGCAAGATACCCTAGAGCTATGAGAGCATGGTAGATCGAAGGTTCTGAACGGGCCAATTGAAGCGCTGTTCGTGACCAGAAGCCATTGTCGAAACGGTTGGATAGATTTCGGATGGCACAGTGGTAGTAGAATTCCAAGTAGGGTATTCCATCTCCGGACCACGACTGCGTCACGACCTGTACATATGAGAACTACATCCTCCTGGGACACTCGAAAAGAGGGACGTACTTTATCTTGAAGAGGCGAAATTATACTGGGCGTGGAGCGGGTAGTTTGCATCGTTCCATTTGCCACGTACCCGCCACAGGAGCGACCAGTGCTTGTGCATCTGCAAAGGTCAGTGCTCGACACAAACAAGGAGCGTTCAAATGCGGCGAAGGGCGCCAAGGTCATCGATGGACGACCAAAGCAGATCAATGCTTACGCACGCAATTGATCACACCTGACAGAACGGAAGTCTACCTAAAACACGCTGGCTTCGCTTCATCGCACTTGATTCGCCGAGACCTGCATATGTCAATCATCCGCGAGTGTAAGCTCGGGCAGTACCGAGAGGAGGGAACTTGAGAACGCACTTGCAAGTCAAGCACCCGGTTCTGACCTTGGCGCCATATCTCCGGGACTTCTTCAAGCTCTGAAACTCTAAAATCAGAGTTTGGGGCTGGACTGCTGCCATCAAGCACCGCGCTTGTACACCGCGCTTCTGAATCGAACCACGCTCGCACAACACGGCGCGAGTACAACACTCTAGTTTGTCCGGGTATCTTGTGTTCAACGACCCGGAATCGAAGGAATGCTGCACAGACGACAAATAGTAACACTTTGTACGAGATTGGAGTTCTTCCCGGGTCAAGCACTGTATGCAGGTCGATTTTGCAGGTCAATGAGGTCTGGTGTTGGCTGTGGGAGAGCCGCCATCCCCTGGCCCCATAATAGCCGTCACGACGCTAAACCAACAAGCGTTACGCGCACCCCGACCTTCGTACATTTCCTCTTTCGGCCATGCGACTGACTAAGGCTCATATGAGTGTTCAAGATTGCCGAACTTACAGATGATGAAGCGCTGCGCAAAAGTAAACGGTATTCCGGAACCGTGCCAGTTACGAACTCCGAAGTACTAAAGTAAATGATGTGACGTTGAAAAGAGTGTGTTGAGGCAATCGTTGTTGATTGAGTAGCTACTTTACAGGAGCTATATACTGTGTGCATCACGTGCACGGGCCGCACGTACGCGGGTGGCCCAAGCTTCTATACTGAACCGTCACAAATGAAACCGGTATTCTGCCTTGAATTATGGAACTGACAGCGATATTCGAACACCGCCTCACTATCCCTCGTTATGAGCCGAAAATATTCTGCAACCGTGATGGAACCCGTTTTAGTCGGTGTGACTGTACCGTAGGCGAAGGCTCGTCGCGATCCGTTTGAGTGTAAGTCATCGCGGAACCGCGCCTGCTCCCATGGTTTCCATTGTCCCAAAGCTCTCCATATGCCATATCATCACCAACACCCTCGCTCCAGCCAGCAGTTCGGTCAAAAATGCTGGAAGTGCCCTTTTCGGACATTTCGACGTCACTGCCTTCTTCCCCAAGTCCAATGTCATCGACTGTCCCATCAGGACCAACCAGATTACTCAAAGTCGCTCTGATCGAATCCAGACGTTCATGGATACCTCCCGATTGTGCGACCTCCAGGATACTGACGATTGAAGGTACGCCAAGTATAGTAAGAATGAGGAGTCTGTCTCCTAGCTCAGGGTATTTCCAAAATATGCGCTTCCACAACCCTTCCCTGACAGCGACGAGAGATGCCATCATCTTCAGTAATTGGCGCACCTGATTTGTTGTTGATATCACTCTCTGTTTCCAGAGCGAGTGTATGTTGTCGTTGTACTGGTATTGGACCAGAACTGTGCAACGTGGCCTCTTCGCCCACGGTCGTTCATCGATAATGCATGCCGTAAAGAATAAGAAATCGTTCCTCATGGTTCTGGACCGCAACACAAGTCGAGAAGCAAATTTCCCAACGGAAAAGGCGTTTTGAATGAGTAAGGGAATATAGGGAAGACTTTCTGGACTTCCGAGTCTGACGCTACTTGATGTATTTCCATTCCTGCTTCTGATCGTTATGTGGAGTTGGATTGTAACCTGATGGGCTGGATGGTAGTATCTAAATTTGACATGTGTGCCGTCATTGTCAGATGCGGGTGACGGAGGTTGGATTTTTTGTCCTGGTCGCAAGCGTCCAAAGGCTGCACTGTAGGGTGGACCCGAGGAAAAACTAATGTCGAAGCCGGCTTTCACCATTTGCGAATGTTCCATCACTATGGTTCTATTTTTGAAGATAGTTCTGAGCATAGGTGTTTTTGGTTGGATGAATAGTCGCTCAATCCGATACTGATACTTCTTGAAAGCATGTTTGTATGCGTCTGCGTTCATTTTGACGTCGGTAAAGATACGTGCGAAACGGTCCTTAGCCAACCGAATCACAACTATTGCAGGGCGCATGTCAACTCGCCCGTAGCCCAGCAATGCATAGAAGATGGAGGGATAATCTTCCATAGGTACGAGAGGCAGTTCAATCTGGAGACCCAAATTGGTGAAGGACCAGGGAGTCGGGTCATCTTCGACCCACTGTGTGTTGGAAGGTTTCCAAGGATAGTTTCGAATCTGATTGATCTCTTCCTCGCGGAGTTCATCTAGCATCTTCTTGCGCGTTTCATTTCTTCGTTCCTTGGTCTTTGGGATCGGGCTCTCGTCGTCCGCTTCATCTGATGCTCTCGAAGAAATGGGAATATTCGGTGCCCACCTCCTCTGCGCCTTTCTGGTCTCAGTGATCCGCTCTTCGAGTAGATGTCTGAGTTGCTCATCATTAGATCTTTCCACCTCTTCATCCAGCTTTGCGAACGACGCGAAGGATCTAGGACTTGGAGCGAGAAGGGAACAGAAGGATCCGCCTGTGAACCTGTCATCGCTCCACGCAAAGATGCTATGGTCATCAGACGTTCTCATGATTTGCTGTTGTAGTCTCATGAAAGCATTTTCCCCTTCACCGTAAATGAGTGGCATTTTTACGTCGAAAAGGCCAAGCAAACAGTAAGCTCGATCTTCAATTCGTTCAGTAGTTCTTGTCGATGCCCATGACATGCGCTCGGCTACGGTCCATTCATAAGTCCGAAATTTTCGGTCGAAGACAGAAGAACTGACTATACCGGTTGCTCTCCTCAAGGATGGGAGTAAATGCGAAGAAGCTTTTGTTCCGAGGTACTCCCAGTCGCGAGTATAGAACTCCACGGTCGGAGGCGCCAACAATTCTTGCAAAGTCCACCCTCTTGTGAACCAAATGCTTCGCGCAACATCTGCTTTTTGGTGCACATCTGCTAGATATGCATAGCAGACCGTTGCACGCTCGTAAAATCTGTACATACTGTTGATACTTTCAGAGAGCTCGGTGGAACTGGATTTGTCAATACAAATGGTATCGACCCATAGAAACTGTAGTCGATCATGAAGAGCTTGTTGAGTGGCGAGCTTGATCTTCTCAGAGCCCTTCAACCTCTGGCCTGTGCCATCTTCGAATGTTTGCATCGTTGGTTCATCCGCAGGATCAAGCCATCGATGAGATAGAACGGCGTATTTCGGAGGTCTGTCCGTGAATGACACCAATTTCAAGTCTTCACAGCGGAGAAGTCTCATAGAAGCGGTAGGCTGTTACGAGGAAACTGCTCAGTAGAACGCAGAAAATTGCAAGCGCGCAGGAAGCGGGGACGAGAGAACTGGTCGGAAAAATCGCACCACTGGATGGCCATTTCAATGTTTCGGCAAGCGAGGTCAGCGAGGTTAGCGGTAGGCGAATGAGTGTCGCAATAATACAAGGGGCTCGTGTCAAATGAGGAGTAGATAGCGCCCCAATCGCTGACCGGTGTATTACTCATTCAGTACAGCTTCTCGTGTTGGTGTTCAAGCAGTGTAATGGCTGTTCCCAAATTGGCAAGCCGTAACGAGGTGCATGCAGAGGTCATTGAATTAAGCTCTGTTGGGGAAAACGGAAGCGACATAAAGTATGTTGAAATTTGAATGGCTCCCAGTCGTGCCTTCCCTGTAGCGAACATGGTGTGGTCTGGCGGCATCAAGGTGTATTTTATCATCGTTATCGTCGTTATCGACTGCGGCACCAAGACGCAGTGCCATGAACAACCACTGTAATTACCTACCGTGATTTTAAGGCGTCATGCGATCGAATAAGCATCAGATGCAAGAGAGTTTATGCGTGCGAGGTGGAGGTGGAAGTAGAAGCTGCGAAGCATCGGCTGAGGAAACGACCCGCTTACATAACATGCAGCGGCCGCAACTTCCTCCGACATGGCGAGCTTCCAGCTCGAAGCTCTGCCCGCCGTTGCCGTCCACCACGCAAACCACACAATGGCGTCACGAACCCGCCTGGTAGCCTCTACAGCTTCCGGCTTAATACGAGCATCCCGTCCGACCCTGCTCTCACGAACAGCCACTCCCCTCGCTATCCGCACCTTTACCGCCACCACTTCTCCCGCCGCCCAAAACTCCACTGGAAGCCCACTCTCCTCCTTCATCACCTCAAATTCGCAGCTTAGCTATTTCTCTTCATCGAGCAGACTTCCCGCCAACACAATTATCCGGTTCGTGCCCCAGCAGACAGCATGGATCGTCGAGCGCATGGGCAAGTTCCACCGGATACTGCAGCCTGGTCTCGCCGTGCTGCTGCCCGTCATCGACAAGATTGCATATGTGAAAAGCTTGAAGGAGAACGCCCTTGAGATCCCCAGTCAGAGCGCGATCACGGCAGACAATGTCACGTTGGAGCTAGACGGTGTCCTGTATACCAGGGTTTTTGATGCGTACAAGGCGAGGTATGCACCTTCACCTTATTCCAACTACCGGCTGGAAGAGCTGACATTAATTTAGCTACGGTGTCGAAGACGCCGAATACGCCATCTCCCAACTCGCACAAACCACGATGCGCTCCGAAATCGGCCAACTTTCCCTCGACCACGTCCTCAAAGAGCGCGCGAACCTCAACGCCAACATCACGGCCGCCATAAACGAGGCAGCGCAGGACTGGGGCGTTACCTGCTTGCGCTACGAGATCCGCGACATCCACGCGCCCGCGCCCGTCGTCGAGGCCATGCACCGCCAGGTGACGGCCGAGCGCTCTAAGCGCGCCGAGATCCTCGAGTCGGAGGGCCAGCGCCAGTCAGCCATCAACATCGCAGAGGGAAAGAAGCAGTCCGTCATCCTCGCCTCCGAGGCCCTGCGGGCGGAGCGGATCAACATGGGGAGCGGAGAGGCTGAAGCGATTCTGCTCAAGGCACAGGCTACGGCGAGCAGCATCGACGCTGTTGCACGGTCGATCGCGCAGGGCAAGGACGCCGCACAGGGCGCTGTGTCTCTTTCCGTCGCGGAAAAGTATGTCGATGCGTTTGCGAACCTCGCTAAGGAGGGCACGAGCGTCATCGTGCCCGGGAATGTGGGTGACATCGGCGGCATGATTGCCAGCGCCATGGCCGTATACGGCAAAGTCAACAACGCCAACGCGCAGAGCGTCGCATCGAGGATGGCCCAGGGTGGACACGATACCCCGGCAGGCAGGAAGATTGCGGAGCTCGAGGCGCAGCTGGAGGCCGTGGAGAACGACACGGGACACGTGCAGAACGCTATCCACGCGGCTATGGACTCGCGGTTAAATAAGAAATAGGAGAGGATGAGGGGCTCGTGAATGAGGAAGGAACGTGGGAGACTGTAGCATCGGGCGCGAAATGTATATTACCACGCTGTACCAACATGATAGCGAGCATTTGGCATATTGGATAGGGCGAACACTGGCACGTCTAGTCAAAAGCAGCCTTTTTCATCGCCGGAGTTTTCCTCTCTGTCGGGATAGACTCCGCTTTCCGTTTCCGTTCGGTATGTTAGTAGTAAGACAGGAGATACCAGGCATTCACTTATTCTCGTGCTGCGATCGAGAACTTCCCACCTGCCGTGTCCCACTTGTCAAGGTCGCGCATAATGTTCTCTCTTCTCGCCTTCAAGATGACAAGATCACCCGCTCCCTACCCTCCTCACCACCTCATCAATCAACGCCGCTATTTGCGTCCCATCCTCCCATACCTCATCATGACCCATTGCCAGGTCCTTAACATCTACCTTCTTCGTACCGGCTTCGTGCCCCGGGTCATCCTCCGTCCTTGGCCCCCACCCTTCCCGAAAATACCTCTGCAGCATCTTCTCCCTCTGGTCCACCTCTACCAGTGCGTCCTCGCTGCTATACCCCAGTACCACGTCCTGCGCCCACAAAGCCTCGCCGCTGAACCGTGCGGGTGAGACTTCTTGCCACACCCGCTCATCCGTCCCAAACGCGCCTTCCACGATGGTGCGGTAGATACCGGCTACTTCCTCGCTACACGTCGGAGGAGTGTGGTTAGAAACGAAGGACGGGAGGTCGTATATCCCCGCGATCAACACCAGCGCCTTCAGACTTTTTCTGATCTGCTCGGTTGCTGTAGAGGTAGAGGATACAAGTGGTACCTGTCCCAAAAGCGTCGCCCCGCACGAGTGTCCCACGCCTACCCACCGCTCCACCGCATACGTCTCGATCACATACTCCAGCGCATCCTTTACATCGCTCACGTGCGCTGGATGGCGGACATTTCTATCGCCATCATCCGGCGCGGAGGGCTGTGTTGCGTGGCTAGGGTACGGCGAGAGGCGGTAGTTTAGGGAGGCGATGCCTGCGATGGCGGCGGAGGAGAAGAGGGAGGTGTGCTGTGTGAAGAGAGAGCGCAGCGTGGGGAGGACGCAGAGGGAATCTTGCGTGGGGTCCCGCCAGGCGCCGCCGTGGATGTAAATAAGCCATGTGCCGGTTGTTGTGGTGGGTTGGGGGTCTGGGAGCCAGAGGTCCAGTGTTTGGAGCCGTGATGCATTTTCCCTGTAGGGGATGGAGGGAAGGTGTTTGAGGCCCGGAATAGTGGGGTCGCGGGAGTAGGACATGGCTGACCGGTTGTCCCTTGTGAAGTTGCATGCGTTTTCTTCCGTTCAAGGGCAAAGTCGGGATGGATGGTCGCTGTCGATAGGCGGCTTTTTCGTCAAGTTCAACCGTGAATGAGGCCCGTCGTGGGGTATTCTGTGGTGTTTTCAAGTCGTTGTTGCTGTGTGTGGGTATGAATGTGCGCGATGGCGGGGCTGCGCAGCTCGATCGTCAGGTACGTAGAAGGGCCGCAGCGGGAACTAAGAAGCCCCATTCCACCAAAGTTCAAAAGCCATTTTGGTGAGGTTGTCGGCTCCAATGCCGCTATCTACGTATTTGTTATCTTACGTCATGGCCAGGGTGTGGAATTTAGGGTGAATTGCGGCGAAGTGCTGGTAGTGAATGCGTCGCAAATCATGCCCTTGTATCTTTGGGGGTCCATTTCGCAAATAAAGGTGGTAACAGGTGAGAGCAAAAGAAACTCCACCCTCGGGAGTATCGGCCTAGGAAAAACCCTGCTGTGAAGAAGAGATGGAGATTTTCCAAATTTCATCATACCATGTTCACACTGACCCTTTTCATCTGGTGGATTTCGCATCCCTCCTTTCCTTTGGGACAGATGTGTTTGATGAGTCCCACTCGACGGTATATTCCAGGACTTTCCGGAGTCATCAGTACACCATGAGTGTCTGTTCCTCTTTTATCATCATAAGATATGCTTGCGATGTAAACAGCCAATAGGTCCTTGTTGTCGCCGGGTTGCAATCGCCGTAACGACCTGAAATTCTGAAGCTGCGGTAGAAAATCGTCTGGGAGTTCCTCGTCCGTGACAGACGGTACGCGCGATATCGGACCATGTACTGATAGCGTGGCTGAGCTAACTTGCCCGTAGACATTGTCGGGATCAACCAGCTGAACAGAGACTTATTCAATCTTAGCTAATGCGATTGCACTTGGTGAGCAGGATATCGTCCTAATCCTAGCGACCAGCGTTCTTCCATCGACACTTGCCCAGCTCCTAAGGTTTTTCAGTAACAGTTCCTGACATTACAATGTTCCTGTTCACAGCCTTACCATGAAGGAGCCCGGTACACTGGATCTCGCTCAGCGTCCACTATTATCTCCTCCATGCAACCATCAACGCACATCCTCGTGTATGTTTGAGAAGAAATGTTCTTCCAGAGAAGGCCATAAGGAAGGCGTACGAAGAAGAATCCGGAGGCATACGTCCCTGGCAAGACCTCTCCAAACCGCTTGGTGATCGCGGATATAGCTGTCAATTTGTTTTTGGCTGGAAAAGTCAGATCAGTTCTGCTGTAAAAATCGACGAAGCGGTACCAATAAACTTGCACACCGATAATGCTTTTGTGGTCCGAGTCAGGTATCGGGTCACAGTCAAGCACGCGGTCTGGTAAAGAGAACGGCACCATCGCATGGGTTCTGAGCTGTTGTTCTGGTGCGGGAAAGTCCCAAGGTAGATACTCGTTGAGTTGCGCTTCATTGCATTCCCAATAAACCCGATCTTTGCCAAAATGTAGCGTGCGAGGAGACATAAGCCGCTCCTGGAAAACCCATCCTCGTCGATTAAGAGGGTGCCTGGACATAAGGCTGGACCGGAAGTCGTGATGATGCCCAGCAAAGATTGTAACTAAATTCCACCGAACATCAGGATTAAGGATGTGCTTATCAGCTGAGTCGACGACCTCTGGCTCGTCCGCGTCTTTCATCAGGCGGCCTAAGTTCATTGAAACGGGTGCGTAAGTGGAAGCCGTCTGAAGGAAATCTGCATCCCTATGCACAAAACAACCTTGCGTTGAGCCCATCGCATGAGCTATTGCAATATTGAGCCCGCAATCAGCATAAATCTTGTCCATTACACGGACGTGGAGCTGCCAATCTTCTTCGGAGCCCGGTCCCGACTGCATGATGCAAAGACTGTCAATCCAGATGTAACGTTAACCTAGGTGCGAGCAAGTCTGGATGGCCTCCTGAAAACTCTTTGGCAACTTGTGCCATGGTATAACTCGTTCCATTTGAACCTTGTTTTCCGCTGTCAAGGTCATGGTTGGACGGATATTACCCCAACAATGACTTAGGGCAACATAGGATGTCCCTTGTAAAGACTCTACGTCTTTGGTAGTAATGAGCCGACATATTTGAAACATTTCGCTCGATATTTCGAGCAGTCTCGGTGGATAGAAATTCCGGCTTCGCAATCTATCTTGCGAGTCGCACAACTTGTGATTGTCTCTACGATTGGTCAACCAGTCGAGGGCGAGACGAGCAACTTCGACCTCTCCAGTATTGTTCGGAATATGTCGCAAAGGAAGCTCGTCCTTTCTTACACGCCAAGGTTCTGTCAAGAGATCGCTTCGGGTGTCTTTCAAGAAGCTGCTCCACCATTGGGGAGCTGCTTGAGGGTTTCCAACGTGAAGCTGGACCTCCTTCCAAGGCATCGCAAATGGTGAACTGTCCAACCAAGGCACCTCTGCAGAGAAACGCAGCAGCGCGTTATTCATAGAGTCGAGGCCAATGAACTTCCCACTAACGAACTTAAAGCTGATGAATGGATTGGCCTTGCGTTCCCCAGCCTTGTCCGGACCCAGCTCTTCGCGAGACAGTAGTAGAGCCTTGCATATCTTGCAACCAGACTGTGCGGCCTTGAACAGATTCCCGAAGCTGGAATGGTGGTCTCCTTCCGTGTGGGGTCCCTGGAACATTGAAATGCATATAGCGCAGAGCATGGTCGCTTGTAGGTGGTGGAAGAAGCGTTGTCGTTACACCCAGGAGGGGTTGAGAACCAAGAAGCGCCCTTGGACAGCCTTGTACAGCCTGCAGCCTCCATTCGTTAGCATTAGCTGCAGTGTTGAGCCACGTCCTATGCGCGTTGAGAGGCACCAAACAAGATAATCGTCGCGTCGGGTGACTTGTTTTTTTGGATGCTCATACCGCTCCTGCCGTTCGTGATAGACGGAGAGGAAGTCGCGATACTAGAACTGGAAGCGTTGCGACTCTCAGAGCGTCAAGTGGTAGCGCTCCTGGCGGCTCTTAGCTGGGTGGGAACGGGGAGTAACGAGTACACACCACACACACACACACACACACACACACACACACACACACACACGGGGCGAACCACATAAGAACAGTGACATGTTAAGAACTGAGGGACGTAACCGGTTGGCACAAAGCTCCTGCTTCACGGCGGCAGCGAGTCTTCGCCACGGATCGCAACGAAGCGGCGACGCGAAAATGAAATAACACCCATGACAAATTGAGATGGGAACTTGGTAAGCACATACAAGGTGGGAAAGAATTGGAGAGTAGCAAGTTGGCGGAAGCGGTGCGCCCTGGTAGACAAGATTCCGGGAGCCAATGTCGCGCCTGACATCACAACCGCGTACGTCATCAACATCACGGAGGCAGTAATGTGCTCCAACTCAGTTCCATTTCACCATGCAGTGACGACTATATAACAGTTCCCATTATCCAACCTAACATCCCGATCGATATTACGCATTAAAACATTCAAGTCCAGGACATGCCAGCCATGCGCCACAAAAAGCAGCCCCAGAGGTATCTTAAAGGATCGAACTGTAGCTATCAAACATAGCTACTCGACATGACTTTTTGAGTCAAAAGCGACTCGATACAGAAACAAAACTACCACAACCCAAACTCAACTGTTTACAAGAAAGCAGCAAGAAGACCAGCACCGATGAAACCGGCGGCGACCTGGACGCTGGCAGCAGAGCCAGGGGTCCCGCTGGGAGTTGCGCCGGAGCCGGAAGCACCAGAGCCAGTGGCGCTGGTCCCCGCAGAGTGGGAGCCGGATTGGGTGCCAGATGGGCGACCGGATCGGGAGGCACCAGAGCCAGTGGCGTCGGCGCCGGAGCCAGTGGTGTCGGCCCCGGAGCCAGATGTGGGAGCGCCGTACACGATGGTAGTGGTGTTGGCTGCGCTGACGACGACCTGGGTGGTGCTGTTGTTGCCCAGGGGAATGACAACAGTGTGGATGCCGCTGGCCTGCGCAGGGATGCTGACGAAGGGAGGAAGGGAAGTCACAACCAGCGGTTGGGGCGGGATGGAAGTATCGGCAGCGGGCTGAGCGGGTTGGGAAGTCTCAGCGGCGGGCTGGCCAGTGATGACGCCACGGCTGTCGGTCTGCTGGAGGTAGCTGGTCTGAGGGTAGGCATCGATGGAGGACTACGCCTTGTTAGATGAAGCGACCAGGTGGACATGATGAGAACCTACAGAGGGAGCTTCAGTAGTGCTGGCCTCAGACTGAGCGAGAGCAACAGCCGCGAAGGCAGAGGCGAAGAAGGTAGCGGCGCGCATTTTGAAAGTTGTTTGTTGGGATTAAGGTATTGACTTGAATGTATTATATGGATTAGTTAACGATTGACTGGACGAGAAGTCGATCAAACGATTGGATGGAATGACCAAGTGAATGGATGGGGAATCAACAAGCTCAGGAGACGCGTCGCCTTTTATTTGAACCCATGGGACCTCCGGGCTGTAGGCGGGAAAAGCTCCCCTTGTTTTCGCTACCATGCGCCACCTGGCCTGGCAACGGCGCCGTCAGGGGCCCACAACCAATAATGGGCTGGCCTCGCCTGCACGCTCTAGCCTCGTCGTGGCAATGCTTGCATTGCTCATTTCCTTTGCGAAGGTCGTGCTGGGCGAGCTGCTGAGAGTGGCCGCTGTTTGCTGTCACTGCTGTCCGTCTTGACTCTTACGAGACAATCGAAGCGATGAATGCAAAGCCATCTCGAAGAAGGCATTGCCACCTTAGGATAATCCAAGGACGCTCTTCTGTTTCAGCAAACATAGTGGTTGGCCTGCAAAGGCGCCTAGTTGCTTCGGAAACAAATCGCCCACAGCATCTTGCCCTGATCACGAAATCACCATCCGTAAGCGCACACGAACTTAGCGATTACGGTTCCTCTCCCGGCGCCCCATGACCGGAACATCAATTGATTGTCACTGAAGATATCCTTCTTCGATACTCCCTCTCTAACATCTCTTGACATCAGATGCATTGCGATGCCACCCTCCAAAAACGCCTAATAATAGCCACTGTCCCGATTTGTTTGCGACCGATCCACTGCAATTACGCGTGTGGAGCGCGAGGTGGTCATAGCGTCGGTGGTGTCACCACAGCTGGGAGTCGCGATCGTGATCGCCACTTTCCAATATTTCCAATATTTCGTTGTGCTTCTTCAATACTCGACTCGCGATCTCATTTGATGCCGATACTCACAAGACGTGAAGAAGGGTTGCAGGCTTACGACGCTGTGTGTGCTGGTGAGTGGGGTAGGCAGGAAGGCTCAGCTGGAGCGGAGTACGGTTCGAGGCGCACGAAACATGTGTCTACCACTTCCGCTAGCTTTCTTACGCGACCAGTTGCACGGTCGCGGATTATTGGACCAACCGATTCTGCCTCCTAGAAGATTGTATGACCGCACGAAACGAAATGTTGAGGTCCTCCCTCAACGACTATTTCGAAAAGACGAGCGTTAGATGCGAATTTCAACATAAGCGTTCGAAAAATTCGCGAAGAGGCAGCAGCGAAAATTTGATTCCGGGAAGGTCATTATCGTCCGCTGTTCGAATGCGTCATTTCTTATTCTATGCGTCCGCGTGTGTACATATTCCAGGACGGTAAAATTCTCCGGTGAAAGCAAATCTTGGAAGCTTTCCTTCTACGTGGACTTGTCTTTATTCTTCTCACTAAAAAAAGCTTACGTCCACGTAGAGTACAAGTATTCAGGTAGAATACCACTTAAAATTTTCGGACTGCGCTCCACCAACGCTGACTCTCATTCTTACTCTGGGTATCAAGCTCTCAGTCGATATGCATCCACGAATGTAGGATATACAGCTTTAGTGACTGGTCTCTGAGCTCAGAATGGCGGCAGCATGGCTATTTCTTTCGTCGTGCAGTCTCTTGTGGCCTTCTCTTTCTCTGTTCCCGTTCGGTCCATTATTTGCGCTCTTATAAATCGTCGGGTGATCGAGAGAACATACATGGGCGGTAAAAGAGACTCTCGTGAATGCATCGATGAAGAACCACGTAAGTGTACCGAACACTTCCACCATCTTGAGCAAAAAATACATCATGATGGATGGTCAACAACGGAGATTCCACCGGCACGTATTAACGGCTACATCCGTCTGAGCCTACGAGTGCCTGGGCACTGAGCCTAAGCACTAGAGAAAGAGTACATTTTAGTGTACATGTCTACTGGGCTCCGGAGCCACTGAACACTCAAAAGCCGCATCCGGGAAGGTACAAAGGATGTTGCCAAAGCAGGCCAAAGCGCCGAACGAGCTCAAAGATATGCTGCAAAGCGCATGAAGCTATGGCTGCTTCAAAGGGAGAACCAGCCCTAAAGACAATTCGCTAGGGATCTTGCTGAAAGGACTAGTGGGCGGTCAGAGTAATTCCATTAACAGTCGGAAGCACATGAGCTAGAACTAGCATGTTAACGCCACCCTCGAAGAATTGCGGTCGCCCGTTCTTTCGAGCTCAGTTGATGCTCCTTCCTCTGCCTCCGATCCACTATGATCACGTTCTTGGGGAAGCGAGGTCTCACTGTGGCAGTGTTCGTCACTATTCTCCCCATCTGTTTCTTTCTCACGTTCTACCTACATCTTGGTACGGAATCAATTCGTGTCCGCATTGGCTTCGGGCACAAGAGTGCAAGCTCCAGCAATGCCAGAGTAAGCAACGATATTTATCGCACTGGCGTGGGTTTTACTAACGGTTCAGTCCCCGTGCTCGCGAACGGTAAAGAGCGATATACCTACGTGACTTTCTTATCTGGCACGCTTGACCAAGCGGACGACCTCGAAGGGGATAATTACTTCGCCGCTACGCGAATTCTTATCGGGCAGCTTTTGCATAAGCCCGAGACGCGCACCATTGGCATCGACGTGATAGTAATGGTCACTCCATCTGTTTCCGAATCACGCCGCGATCGCCTCAGAAGAGATGGTGTTATCTTACACCCAGTTGAATTTCTACACGTTGAAAATGATGAATGGATTCATGCCACACAGCATCGATGGGTCGACGTCATGACGAAGCTAAGGGCATGGGAAATGACACAGTACAGCCGCATCCTCATGCTCGACGGGGACACTATGTTGCGCCAGCCATTGCATGGCGTTTTCGACGATCAGGGTGCAAAAATCCGTCCGAGACAACAGCTCGAAAACATGCCTGTTCTCAAGGGCGAAGCTTCCTTACCTCCTGAGTACCTCCTCGGCTCGTTGTCAGAAGTCTGGGATAGCAACCATGATTTCCCCCCCAAAGATGGCACAGGGTTGAAGAAGATCGGCAAGATGAACGCAGGCTTCATGTTGCTAGCGCCGTCACGAGCCATGTTCGACTACTATCGCTCGCTGCTCAATATCACCAACTCGTTCAATCCAAATACCCGGAGCAAAACCTTTTGAACCTTGCACATAGGTGGGACGGACCCATGCCGTGGAGCGAAGTCGATTATAGGTGGAACATACGCTATCCGACCGAGAACGACTTTTCGAAAGGCCTGGTGAGCATGCACGAAAAGTGGTGGACGCAGCCGTATCTGTATGAGAATCAGAAAGTGAAGGACTTTTTGAAGGCTCAAAGGTGGGAGACGAAGGGCTGGTACGACGCTTGGGACTTGAGGCATGCTTGACGAGCACGCAAACTCTTCTATACCTAGTTCGCTTTCAAAGCAACTGGAGCCGGATTTTCGAGCGATTGCTACCAGCTGTCAACATCACAGGCACATTCATAAACATGTAACACGCTACGCACCTGGGTACAAAACCTGTGCCAATAAGCATGAAAGACAATTCTGCCTCTCGACGCGCCTCGTATCGAATAAGCCACTGACGTGTTTACCGATTTGGCGCATCCTCAGCCTAACGAACATGCACTCCACTGCAGGGCGCGATGTGGAAAGTATTCGAAGAGAACACATGGTCCATTTAATATCTTTGTCTATGCAGTCCAGTCATCACCATGTGGAACCCACCAATTGCTTTCGGCCCCCGAACCCCCGCACCCACGCAATCTCGCGCAGGCTTAGACTTTGTCAGCCTTGTCCTCGCACCCGACATGGGAGGCGACCAAGCTTTGAAATAAGCTTTGAGCTGCGCACGCTCTACCCGACCCTAGTATAACTCTGTTGCTTCTCCATGAATGTGAGAACTGTCGTTGTCATTTCTACATCCTCACCTTGGGACTCGAGTGACCACACAACTCTTTGACCATGTCTACCATACCAGTGGACCAAGGAGAAAATAGCTCGGTCAAATTTCTGTATGTAAAGACTGCCACGGGCTGCTTCGCACTTACAGATTATTACAGGGACTTGCCATCGGAAGTCAGTCCCTTGGGAGTGATTACTCCTCCCGCGAACAAGGACACTAAGCTGAACCACTATGTTTCCATTCGGCGTGATTGCTTGCGCCTATTAAGATTGCAAGTTTTAGACGCGGTGCTTCGCCCGTTGTCCTCATGGACATCATTCACGGAACATCGCAAAGTCGCCATTTATCAGAGTCGTTCTATGGCCACTTTGCACTGCCTGTTGCACCTTTCCCACTTGGTGGTGCCATCTCACTGCTCATACTGCATTGGACAAAATACTGGATTGGTCCTGTATTCGATGGTTCGACGATACTTCAATTCGTGGCGAAGATCCACGAACTGACGATGCAAGCCTCACTGTTGGAAGTAATTCTTTGCATTATTAGCACCCTTGTAGTCGATGGCTATGTGCCTTTGGGCGCTCTATCGGGTGCCACACACGCAACACAGTTGTCATATCTATGGTTCCTAGACTTCAGATCCACCATCAAATCGAGAGCAGTTCGAGGTTGGAAGAAGCTGGCTGTTTGTTGTGTGCATTCCTTTGTTGCTTCTCATGCCAGCCCTCGTAGGACCGCCAGCTGCAGTGCTTATGATACCGTGTCCCGATCTTCCGCACCAGAATGCGACAGCAACACTCTACGGTGTTGGATCGGTTGATGACCTGTTTCCCACCAACGTAACGTGGGAACGAAATTGCTGCAGCGAAAATGGATTAATATTGTGAGTACCACGAGATGCTTTTCCCGATTGTCGCGGTCAGTCACGCTAATCGTTCCGTAACAGCGACTTGGATACATTCGAAAGCCCAATGTACCTCAAAATGTGGGGTGAAGGCCCTCAAAAGAATGTCCTGTACAATGATGTCGTCTACATGGCAGCAGTTGGGGAGCAATCATACGATCCGGTCCTTCGACGGCTGCTACGTTTCACTGTACAAGACCCACAACTGGACGACACAGGTGGCCTCGCCGTAGACTCCTCATACACTGCAGCTATACCTACACAGCTCAGCGCGAACATTCTATCGGCTTTCAGCGAAGATGCGGGAATAACCACCGAGGACTTGAACTCGGGAGGGGGTGCGAATCCCGCAAAGTCCGCTTCTTCATACTCCAAGTCCAACATGTTCGCTCCATCCTGGACTGTTGAGATGCCACAGCCTTTAGTAAAACTCAAATGTCGGTACAGGTCGAAATACACGAAGAAAACGTCAGAGACATCCGTACCGTATTATCGAGACGATGGATCTGATGGGTTTCTTTTCGAACTGAGGGAGCTCATTGATCGCATTGTGACCATGAATCGGATGAACGCGACAGTGACTTCTGTTCTACCCGATGGTAGCAGAGGACCGGAGTACGGGGCACCAATCTGGCTACCTTCCCCCGAATCTGGCTCGTCCTCGCTATTGATCATATTTGTCAGCGCCCCAGAGCGTGACCGTACATCAAACAACTCACTTGCAAAGCTTTACAACGGGACGTACAATGATGCATCAGGGTGGGACTTCCTTGATGTGAATGTCTGTACATTGCAGTCATTTTGGGTGACTGGTATACGTGGAAGGTACAACGCAGGTGCACGGACTAGGGACTCAACAAATACTCTCCCCCGCTCTCTCTCTCTCTCCGCTCAACAGCAGTCTCCTGACTCCGCACACTCTTTTCTGCAGTTAGCAATACAGCTTGTTGTCCTCATATGCATGCCTGCCTGCCTGCTGACAACACCAGCTTACACGCTTACACATACCCGGCAAAAGCAGCACCCCACCCACGTAATGTGGGGCTGCAACGTTGCTCCCTCGACGTCGCTTGTTCATAGCAATATAGTATCTACAACACTTCGTATCTGGCCACAATCCCCCCCCCCCCCCCCCCCCCCCCTTGTTACTCTCATACTACTCGTCTCCACCATGGGTACTTCTTCACAAGCAAAATCATTCAACCTCGCCATCGTAGGCGGCGGCATCTCCGGGTTGACCCTCGCAATATCCCTACAAAAACACAACATACCATTGACTGTCTACGAAAGTGCTGCTGCTTTCGGTGAGATTGGCGCTGGCGTAGGCTTCCAGGCGAATTTCGTGCGCACCATGGAGCTCATCTCACCTCGTATCAAAGAAGGCTTTCTACGATGCAGCAACAACGTTGAAACTGAGCCACCAAAATGGTTTGACGTGCGAATAGGAGACACCAGAAAAGCTGATGGTGAAGGATTCGTGCACGAAAAAGACGGCCGGAAGCTTGCACTTGGGGACCCGATCTTCACGATTTTGTCGAGACCAGGGCCAAGAGGCGGCGTCCACCGTGCTCATTTCCTCGATGAGTTGGTCAAGATACTTCCGCCAGGTATTGCGCAGTTCAAGAAGAAGCTCGTTGATGTCACGGAGGCGGCTGGCGGTGATGCCGTGCTGCACTTCGCCGATGGGACCACGGCACAGCATACGGCTGTGATCGGATGCGACGGCATCAAGGCGCGGACACGGGAAATAGTTCTCGGCATGGAAGAGGCGCGGCCGAAGTTTTCGGGAAAGTATGCGTACAGAGGCATTATTCCGATGCAAAAGGCGGTCGAGTTTCTGGGCGATGTGGAACCGAGAACGCCGCAGATGTATTGTGGATATAAAGGCCATGTGCTGACATTTCCCATCGCCAATGACACAATCTTCAATGGTATGCTTCTTGGGATCCTGTCGTTGCATTTGAGGCTGACGTTAGGCATAGTGGTGACGTTCAGCTCCAGAGATGAATGGACGGATCCAGAGTGGGTTGTCAAGACCTCGAGAGAAGACATGCTGGCAGATTACGCGGACTGGACTTACAAAGTAAAATCGATTATCGCCAATGTCAAGAACCCGGATATATGGGCGATCTTCAACCACGTACCGGCTCGCACGTTCTATCAATCGAAACCGCGCATATGCTTGCTGGGAGACGCGGCGCATGCCTCCACGCCACATCAGGGGTCTGGTGCGGGAATGTGCATCGAGGACTGCTACGTGCTTGGGGAGTTGCTAGGGGAGATAACGAGCGCGGATGAGCTGGAGAAGGCGTTCCGCGCTTACGATGCAGTGAGGCGCCCGCGAGCCCTAAAACAGGTTGAAACAAGCCGAGAAGCGGGAATGCTATGGGACCTTGAGGGACCTGAGGGTGATGATCTAAAAGCATTTGAAAAGAATGCAGTCTCCAGAATGTCCTGGATCTGGGATCACAGAATCGAAGATGACCTCAAGAGGGCGCGAAAGCTACTACGAGCGTAAACGCAACTATAGAGAAAGCTCTGTTTCAATTGTATTCGCATCCATAGGTACAGTGACCAAGAAAACTATTCTCTAGCTTTAATGCATAGTATAAAGTTGTTCTTACCGTCTCAATCACGTATTATCTGTATGTCCTTCATCACCCTGATCCCCTCCATGATCCGTTCCTGCGACTCGCACCGAGCTACCAACATAATCCGCCATTCTTTGCCATGGCCTCCGACGCCTACATCGCAATGCCCATCTCCATAATCTGGTTTAGCATAAACGCAGGCTCGGACTACAAACGCGCCATCGCCATCGCGGCTATCATAAACTTCGGCACCGCCGGCGCCTTCGTGTCGTCAAACGCGTTTCTATTTAAAGAGACGCCGTGCTTTCATACCGGGTTTAGCACGGGACTGGGCCTGGTGTGTATGGGCGCGAGCGCTGCGGTGGTGTACTTTGTTAGGTGCTGGTGGGTTAATAGGAAAGGGTATAAGGAGGCAGGTATAGGTGTGGGAGGGAGGACGGAGCCGGTGAGTGAGAGCAGCGAGGTGGAGAAGATGGGGTGGGAACATCCTGATTTTAGGTTTATGCTGTGAGGGGTTGTAGGCGCGTGGAGGAAGACGAACACTATATTAACCAACAAGAAGCGCCGAATTCATTTGATTAATCGTACATACGTTTGATCGTTCAGACCATGTTGAGGTGCCGCTAACAAAATTCTATCGCATGCACATGATAGAAGTGAGTACCTAGATCGGCTCGTCGCGGGGTTCGATGAGGATCTCGTTCACAGCGACGTGGTCTGGCTGCTTGAGCGCAAAAACAATTGCGTTGGCCACATCCTCAGGATCCAGAACCTTAGCACCCGACGGCTCGCCGAACTTCTTCAGTGCCTCTTCATCCGTTGACATGCCAAGGAGATCAGTAGCGACGTTTCCGGGTTGGAACGAACTAACACGCAGGCCACTTCCTGCGGTTTCGAGGCGCAGAGCTTGTAGGGTAGCTTCGACGAAGAATTTGCTGGCAGAATAGACGCCAAGACCAGGGAAGACCTTCCGGCCTGCATCCGAGGAGATGGCGACGATGTGGCCCTTGCTGCGCGAAAGCATGGAAGGTACCGTCGACGACAGGCAGTTGAGAAGGCCCTTGCAGTTGACATCTACAGTGCGATCCCATTCATCAGTCTGTGCGTTCTTCATCATCGTGAAGTACATAACACCGGAGACGGAGATGAAGATGTCAATGGGTCCAAGCTTCTTCTCGGTCGCGGCAACGAGCGCCTGCACTTGCTCCCTGTCTGTGACATCGGTCTTTTGGCAGAACACCTTGCCCTCCCGAACTACAATGCGTTTTTTCAAGTCCTCGAGAGCATCAAGGCGGCGAGCAGCAAGTGCCACATGGCAACCTTCTCGTGCCAAGGCTGTTGCCGTCGCAGCGCCTATGCCGGACGATGCACCCATGACCACAGCCACCCTTCCATATAGCGGGCCTCTGTGCAACCTCGTTAGTTGGAATTCGGTGCAGGGAGCTCAATATACGAGGAGGGAGAGCGGGGATGAAAAACGTACCTCTTAGGGAGTTGCCCGGTTCCGCCTGTGGCATTCGAAGTAGACGGAGGCTTTGGAAGCCAACCCCGAGCGTACCAATGGCGAGTGTAAGTTTCTAGGAGAACCTCATCTACCTTTGGGCGCTCGACGGCCGTGCGATATGGTCTCGTTTTGGCATTGTCTAGCACGACAATATCACGGAGGAACTCTACGCTAGGCATACCACTGCGGAGTATATCAATCGTGAATGCACCGTCTCCACCCTTAGCAGCGCCACGCTTGTCGTCCCACAACTCAACCCACTTCGCAAACTCAAGCGGCTGCGTTGGGTATCCGAGATAGTTCAGATTCTCGAAAACGGTGCTAGTGTCGACCGGAGTTGGATCGCCGACGTGGAAGATGACTGGGTCTGCCTCTGTCTGGTTGCCGAGATGAACGATTGCTTTGCTCACGAAATCGACGGGAGTCATCTCGGCGCGCCAGCCTTCGACATCTGGGAAGTGCCCGATTTGAATAGATTCCACGAGCAGTGCGGTGAGAAGGTCCCATGCGTTTGAAGCACCTGTTTGACTGTGACCGCTGATGGTACCACAGCGGTGAACCTTGACTGGAAGTCCGCGGCGGCCCGCTTCCAACACCAACTGCTCGGCGACCCATTTTGTCTGACCATAACCGTCTGCGAGCTTCTCGGGAACATCTTCCACACCCAAAATTGCATCTTCGGGCCAACCTGCTTGTCCTGGTGCGGGAGGCAATACTCCATTCGTGGACACGTACTGGACAGTGGCCCCACCTTGACAAGCCAGACGGAGAATCTCCTTCGTACCAATGACATTTGGCAACCGTAAAGCCGCATATGGATACACCAGGTTCACAGTAGCTGCGGCGTGAACTATCACATCCACGCGATCAGCGATTGCTGCGAAAGCATCTGGTGACAAGCCGAAACGCTTCCGCGAGAGATTCCCAGGCAAGATCTCCACACGTTCCATGATGAGATCGCTCCACAAGCCGAAGTCAAGAAGATTTCGCCTGATCCTTGCAATACCGGCGGGTATTGCATCCTGCGAAGCATCACTAAACCGCACAAGACAAATAATCTTGGCAGTCGTGCTATCGAGCAAGTCCCGAAGGAGAAAGGCGCCCAGGAAGCCGGTCACACCAGTAAGAAGGATAGTTTTGGCATCCTTCAGGGCTTTTACATCAGTTTTGGTGGGCTGGATGTCTTTATCGAGCACAGAATCGGCACGCAAAACTGCGGGCAGATCGGCTTGCACCGCAGCAGTGTGACCGTCTCGGACCGAGCGCACTGTATCAAGGTGCCCGTTGAGTGTCGCAGGATCGGCAAGCCGAGCGACCGGGATCTTCAATCCGAATCTATTCGACAGCCGGGCAGCGAGGTCCGCCAACAAGAGGGAGTGACCACCTAAGTCGAAGAAATTGTATTCAGGTGTGATAGAGCTTGACTGAATTCCGAGTATGGATGCCCAAACTGAAGTGATCTGCCCAATGTCAATCGGGTCTTGCTCGTATGTGGCCCGCTTTCCTGTCGGAGACTTTGTTCTCGTGTTCGGCGGTGGGAGAGCCTTGAGATCAACCTTTCCTGACACCTCGTGGGTCGGCAATTCCTCCATTTCGACCCATAGATGAGGGATCATGTAATGTGCAAGGTACGGTTTAAGTATCTGCCGTGCGCTCATGCTACGGCCATCGTTGTCGACCTCAATGCCAGGCCGTTCAGAAGTGGGGGCAGCTTTATCTCGTACAAAGTACACGACCAACTGTTTGTCGATGCCCTCTCCGTGAGCGATGACCGCGCAGCGGCTGACAGATAGATATTGGACTATTGCGTTCTCTACTTTACCAGGCACCACCGAGTATCCGCGAAGCTTAATCATGGCTCCAACCCGTCCGGTGATCTCGAGAAGTCCAGTTGGGAGTAAACGTGCCTTGTCGCCAGTCCTGTACATGCGGGCACCGGACTGCGAACTAAACGGGTTCGGAGTGAAGGCTTTTTCTGTGGTTTCTGGAAGATTAAGATATCCCCGAGCAAGTAGGTGGCCACCGACGAATAATTCGCCGTTGCTGCCATCTTCCACTCTATGACCACTCTCATCTAGTATGTAGATGTACTTCTTGTCGATCAGGGGAGGACCGACAGGGCAGTAAAGGGCTTTCGGGTCGATCATATCGAGCATCTTGCGGATGTCACCGCAGGCAACCTCATGGGTTTCGCAAGCGCTGTAGACGTTGAGCAAACGAGCATTCGGCAAAACCTTCAGACCCCGACGGGCAAGATCTGTGGTTACCACCTCGCCATTCAGCCATATCGTCTTAAGGTGGGGCAGGCGGTTGCCTAGATTCTGGTGGCGGGATAGGATAGCTGCGAATAATGTGGGAGTGAAGAGGGTCTCTGTGATTTTCTTCGACGACAGCAGGTCGACCAGCATGCGAGGATCGTAACTTGCCTCATCGGGAACAGCTACCACAGTCGCCCCACGGAGAAGTGGTCGGATGATTTCCCAGACGAAGAAGACATTGCAGGCGACGCGATCTCCCGGTTGAAGGTTTGACAGACCAAAGCGAAGATCGTATGATAAAACAGATGCTCTATGAGGGTTTGCAATGCCTTTGGGCTTGCCTGTGGTGCCACTTGAGTAGGCGACGAAGCACAACTTTTCGAGATCGGTTTCTGCGGGCAACGGAGGAAGCTCGCTCTCTTGCACATGTCCATTAGTGCTAGATGGTTCTTCGTCAAGGCTGATAAGGGGAACACCCTGCTTGATCTTGCCGACTTCGGCACGCACCGTCACAACAACGACCGGGCGAGCATCGTCGATGACATCGGCGAGCAAGTCAGGAGGGTAGGCAAGCTCGAGGACCAGAAAAGCACCTCCAGCACGCAACGCAGCAAGACAAGCAATCACGTAGTTAGCGGACCGGGGTAGTAGTACGCCAACGAGGCTATCGCGACCAACCCCATGGACTCGGAGCCGATCGGCGAGAGCGGCAACTTTGTCGTGAAGCTCAGCGTAGGTGTAGCTGTGCCGGTCGTCCTCTAACGCCACAGCATCTGGGGTCGCGTGTGCCTGTTTTGTGAAGAGCGCCGAAAGGTCCTTTGTTGTGTCGATGAGGGGCATGGTTTCGCGGGGAAGTAGTGTGAAGTAGGAATGTGCCGAATGGGCTTTCGAACGTATAAATCCCACACGTTTGCCCCCCGCAAAAGCAAGGAATCTGGCTGTAAAAAAAAAATCGGTTCGACAGCTTCGACTGTTGAGCGGCTTTACCAGTCACGTCGTTCGCTTATCGGGGCTGCGTGGGTGACCTAGGGTTGGTTCGCTCTAGTGTGCCTTTGCCGAATGACGTTATTATGGCGGCGTCGCCTTTGACGCAATGCAGACGCTGGTTAAGTAAGGAAAACCCGCGAGGACGTGGAAGGGAAGTTGTCAGATCCCACAGTGCCTTCGTGTGTAGGAGTGGGGGGAAAGTCGTTGCGGAAATGGGCGCAGGTCAAGGGCAGAGGCTTGGCGCGCGTGCGGATAGCCGTTCCCCTTTCTAGCGCGTGCGAAGGAGCCATGTCTTCTGCTTTGAATCGGCCTCGGAGATGACAAGGCCTGGGACAGTTTGCCGATTGAGTATGCCAGCTTGCGAGAGTCTGGGTTGTCGACAGTGTCTGATAATCACTAGGGTGGCGGTAGTGGAGCGGTGTGTCCTGCCAGCACATCACAACAGATGTGTGTGTACCCTTTTGGCTGGTAAGAACACATGGAAAAAGTCGCAAGCTTACACAACTTGAGGTTTTCAAGGGCTGAATGATTCGTTCGTACGAGTTGCGTCACGTGGTGAGGGAAGGAGCATGCGTCGGTTCCGCTTGCATATGCCGCACTATTGATTGCATGGGTTGCTCGAAACTACCTGTAGTGAGATCGATGCACTGACAGAAGCTAATGAGAGCGTGTAAGAGTCTTTAGAAGTTATCTTGCATAGATACATACTCTGCCACGATGTTATCAGAGAAGTCGCCGACCTGGCAGGGTCTTCGACTGCAGTCCCCGTCTACCCGACATGCCGAAGGATCGGCTTGGTTTGACATGAATAACGTGCATCCCATAGTATAATCTTACTTCCTCAATGCTATTGCAAAGCTAGGAAGCTGGGCGGCGGAAGGAGGCAGGCAGAGCTCGGAGCCGAGCCAAGCAAGAGCGAAGGCTGTTCTTGCACAGTCCATTGCCATTGCGGGTGCCTCGCAAGTATCAAAAAGGAGGAACAGGCTTCGGTGAGGGTAGAGGAAGCGGTTGAAGTGCCACATCTTTACGAGTGTAGTCTTAACCCGATGACCCGAGATTGTGTCGGCCGATGTGCACCCTTACCCTAATTCGGCCAATGGCCCCACATGCTCGGTTCGAAGCCCAGTGAACAGGAAGGACGTAGACGAACAAGGTCTACTTTACACACACATTTACAAATACTAATGGCTAGAGACAGTACGGTATACGAATGAATCTTTGAGATAGCTGCCATATGCCAAGCACCTTGAACGTACCAGTGCACCTGGCGGTGTGCGACCCTTGTATAGTAGCGTCCTTTATGAAGGCAAGCGCCTCCCTTTGGCGAGGGGAAATCACACTTTCACAATTCCTCCAGGAAACTCCACATCCTACGCTTGAACCCACAACGTCCGCCATGTCTCTCATGCAGCTACCTTCAGAATCTACTAATGAATTTTTAATAAATTACGACTAACTCTCTGTCCCCTCTATACTTTTATACGCTGCCTGTTACTAAACTAATTTATATATTTAATAACACCTACGCGTATAATTTCTTTTATAGAAATTATTTAACTTTTTTTTAATATTACTCTTTTATAATATCTAGTAAATATCTTTTTCAGTTTATTCTTTAGTTTGATTACTAATTTGCGCTATTTTTTATATAATTATTAAATAGGGCTAAATATGTATCGGCGCTAGTCACTCAGAGAATCTGTTTAGGCTTTTCTAATCAGAGGCATATGGGAGTGCGTGGACAAGAATGTAACCAAGAATGCATTAAGTGCCAATAGGCCTAGTACGAAAGGATACTAAAAAGATACTAAACTACATATAATAAATAAGGAAACTATATACCTAAGCACTTAATAAATATTATCTTAAAGAGCTAAATTCTAAGAAGCAGGAAAGTTTATTTAATAAACTAAAAGGGCTAGTCTAATAAGGAACTCTAGTAAAAGGGATATATAATAGGTCTAATAAGGGTCTAATATAAAGTGGTATTAGAAAAACAATCTTAAAGATCGAAGCCGATCCGAATCGGATTGGTGTTGGGGAAACAGGTTAAATCGTGTGACTTGTAAGTTGGCAACTGGATGGCTGCGTTACAAAATAGCGTTAGTACTATCTTTTTTTTAAATATATAAAAGAAAATTTTATTATTATTAAACTTAACCAAAAGAAAGTTAGTGTATACTACTATTAAATCTATTATTTAAAAAACTCTATAGGGCTAATTAGCTACTACTTATATATTAATAGCAAAGCATTTAGCATTACCTATAGTAATGTTAAAGTTTTATTATATTAATATTTATTAGTATTTAGCGTTTAGGGCTTAAAAATTATATAAAATAATAATGTTTCATTTAAAAAAGTAGTGCATATATAGTGGTTATACTTATATTTAAAATTTTCTCTTATACTTATATAAGCAGTAGTTGTCACGAGTCGTAGGTCGAGGGCCCTCGACAGCCCTAGTCCGCTCTAGAACGGCGCTATCCGGGCCTTTCGCCTATCTACTTCCCTCGCCGCAGCCCTTCTCTTCCCTCTCTAAGGGATCGCCTTAGTACTGTGGATAGACTAAGTCGCCCGTAGTCAGGGCGCTTTTTACAATACAATCCCTTACCCCCTCATATCTAATTTACCTATACGATAGAATCGACACGAAGAGTTACCTGCCAGACCTTAAAGATAGTAGGAGACCCTTAAAGCAGGTTACTACTCGCAGGACCCTCTAAATAAAAGCCTCTAATAGTTATAACGCCTATAGAAGACCTAACGACACCTATAGACCTAGAGGAAGACCCCCCTACTATTATAGGTAGTAATAATAACTAATAATTAGAGGAAGTTACCCTCTAAGAACGCCTAGGCATGCTACAGCTCTAATAACGCATCTAGGAACTAGAGGCCTCCCTAATAGTAGAGCGTTACTAATCTAAAGGCAAGACCCTAGTTAGGAATAAGACAATAACTACTAGCATCTCTAACAACTCCCCGGAGCCTAAGGAGGGTCACGGCAACCCGGACAAGGCTAAAGACACAAGTAATAACCTATTAAGCGATAGCTTAATAGAGAACGCGTCCTTAAGCTTAGATAATGCTAGTTAAGACTAATCTAGGGCCTTTAGAAGCATCTGACGCCCGCGGAAGAAGGATAGATAAGGCTAGGCCTACACTAGTCGTGATAAAGAACGTTAGATCTAAATAGCGGCTGCTACCCTAGACGCATAGCTACTAAAGCCGCTAGAACCCCCTTAATTTAAGGGTAAGGGTCGTAAGGAACTAAACTTATAAAAGAGGGCCTGCGAGGACTATATTAACTTCTTACCTACCTTTAAAACTAATAAAGCGCAGGTTAGGTTCGTAGTAAGATACTTAGGAGATATATAACGTAACTACTAAAACTAAATAGTCGCCAAGATCCTAGAGCGGAAGCGACACAGGAAAGTTACCTAGGACCTTTTATAGTAGACTATAGTAGACTCCCTAGGATTAGCCTAGGAGCGAAAGAGTGCCGCTCGCCGAAGGATTAAGGTAGCTAAATAAGGCAAGAAGACCCCTACAGAATTCCTTAACTACCTTAAGGACTAATAGGAGGAATGCGACCTAAAGAAGGCCTTAGATAATAATAATAAAGACTATATTAATAACTTTTACACGGCACTAGATAAGAAAATTTAAGAACGCCTTAAATAGTAGCTACGCGAATAGAAGAGCCTCTCTTACTTAGAAGTAAAGGTAAATATATATTAGTAAGTGTTAAAACCTTATAAGTTAGGGAAACGATATATACACGATGTTAATAATAACTTCCTTAACGAGCTAGCCGACAAAAGGCGCGATCGAAAGCGATCTAGGTTAAATAATACAAGACTATACTAGAGACGCCACGACAGCGACCGTCGCGACAAGGATAGTAAGAAGAAGGCTCAGGTAGTAGAGGATAAGGACAAGAACTAATACTTCTACTGCCACGAACTAGGCCATTATAAGGCGTCCTGTTCAAAGTACAAGGCCAAGGCGGGGAAAGACAAGCTGTAGACCAGGAGGCCTAATAGTCTACAGGCAAGATTAACTATAATAAAGGTTAATAATAACTAGTCGCAGCCGTAAGGACCCCTAGGAATAAGAGTAGTAGCTTACTAATCGCGCTAGATAGTAAAGTACAGCACGAGGGTAACTAATAATAAATTAAAGCCCTAGTGGACTGCGGAGCCGAAGCGAATTTCGTTAGTAGTAATCTAATAAAGCGGTTAGGGGTTGCGGTGACGATAATAAAAGGCAAACGCTACGTGGCGCTGAACGGACAAGACTTAAGCGTTCTAGGCCAGGCGAAGCTCCCCTACACTATTATAGATAGTCGCGGTAAAACCGAGAGCGGTAGTTGCCTATTTATAGTTAGTAACATTAGTAGATTCGACATGGTCCTAGGAATGCCCTAGCTAGCAGAATAGAGCCCTATTATAAACTTTTATAATAAGACCATTCGCTTCGCCCATAGGAAGCGCAAATAGACTAAGATCTCTACTAAATTAGTAGAAGAGTTCGCTAGCACGGCTAAAGACATAGTAAATAACTATTTTATTATGTATGCCACCCTAAAGGACATATTAGGAGGCCCACCCGGGACGCTACCTAAAGAATACCGGGGACGATAGGAGGAAGCCTTCTCCGAAGAAGCCACGAGCATCCTTGCCGACCATGGCCCCCACGAGATAAAGATCGATATCGAGGAAGGCAAGGAAGTGCCTTTTAGACTACTTTATAGTCTATTAGAGTTAGAGTTGGCAGTTCTGCGCGACTATATTTAGAAGAACCTTAAATAGGGCTTTATTTAACTGTCGCGATCGAGCGCCGGGGCACTAATCCTTTTTACAAAGAAAAAGGATGGAGGCCTCCGCCTCTACGTCGACTACAGGGGACTAAATATAGTTATAATAAAGAACTAATACCTACTTCCCTTGATACAGAAATCCCTTAACCGACTAGGGGATGCCTAGATCTATACTAAACTAGACCTAAGGGACGCCTACCACCGCGTCTAAATTAGGGCAGGAGATAAATGGAAGACGGCCTTCTAAACAAGGTACAGATAGTATAAATACATAGTAATACCTTTTAGCTTAACAAACGCGCCTGCGACCTTCTAAAGCTATATTAACGATACACTATTAGACCTTCTTGATATTTACTGTATTGTGTACCTCGACGATATCCTTATCTACTCTAAGACGAAGGAGGAACACATCTAGCATGTTTAGATAGTGCTAGAACGCCTTGTTAAACGCTGGCTATACGCCAAACTGTCCAAATGCGAATTCTACACACGCAAGGTGGAATACCTAGGCTTTATAGTATCCCTAGACAGCGTAGAGATAGAGGAGGACCGCGTCGCCTCTATAAAAGATTAGCCTAAACTAAACTTAGTCTAAGTAGTTAGGATCTTCCTTAGCTTTGCTAACTACTATTAAAGGTTTATAGAAGGATTCTCTTAAGTGGCGGCACCCCTTCACGCCCTAATAAGAAGGCTAGAGGGAGCTACTAAGGGCGGACAGCGATAGAGACTTGAGGAATTAGTTATAATAAGCCTACTAAAGCAGGCTAAGGCCTCCTTTTACTAGCTAAAAGAGAGCTTTATGCAAGGGCCCTTACTAGCCTACTTTAACCCTAGAAGACCCTTAAGAGTAGAAACTAACGCTTTAGGTTTCGCGATCTTAGGTATCTTAAGCTAATCGCAACTAGACAAACATGGGAAGCTACGATGGCACCTAGTTACTTTTTATTCGCGTAAGATAAACTAGGCAGAACAAAACTACGACACGCATAATAGCGAGTTGCTAGCGATTGTTAAAGCTTTTAAGCATTAGCAACACTACCTAGAGGGTGTTGGCAAGAAGGTCGAGCTTCTAACTAACTATGCTAACCTGCAAGGGTTCATGTCTATAAAAGTCCTAACTAGACGGCAGGTAAGGTGGGCCGAATAGCTCGCGACGTTTAATTTCAAAATTAAACACTATCTAGGAAGGACAAATCCCGCTAATAGACTGTCGCGGAGACCCGACTACGAGTTAGAGGAGGAAACAAGCTTAGGCGGGACAGGCAGTTCCTAGTAGAGACTCCTTAAGGCCTTATAGCACAAGTTATAGCTAAAAGGCGACGCTTCGGACGAAGCAGGCGTGGCAGGCAGCCTATAGCTACTAAAGTAGGCAGGAAGCCCTAGACTAGTGGTAGCGACAAAGGTTGCTAGACCTAGAACGTTAGTAACTAAGGAGGCGGCGGTAAACGATTTAGCAAGCGCTTACCCTATAGTAGAGCTATTAAAGAGAAACAGCCAGGGGGACGAAACTGTAAAACGAATCCTCTAGTACCTCTAAGGGCTAGAGATGGCAAAGCCAGAATGGCTAAAGCGCTGGATGATTGGACTGGCTAACCTATTACGGTACGAGAATAGGCTATACGTGCCACCTCTAGCAAGGGTACACGTCCTTTAATAATGCCACGATAACCCCCTCGCGGGCTATTTTAGCTTTACTAGGACTTTAGAGCTAGTACTGCGAGAGTTTTAGTAGCCTGGTATTTAATAATACGTAAAGAACTACGTCTAGACCTGTTAAGCGTGCTCTAGGGCGAAACCTATCTAACACGTGACGCACGGCCAACTTAATAGCCTACTAGTCCTAAGGGGCATCTAGGAGGACATCGCTATAGACATAGTGACAGATCTACCTAAGAGTAAATCTAGAGCCTATCGTTATAATAGCATCCTAGTAGTTATTAACTGGTTTTCTAAGATAGCACACTACATCCCTACGCGAAAGGACCTAAAGGCAGTAGAGCTAGCTAAGGTCTTTAGGAGAGAGGTTCTGCGCCTACACGGCCCTCTAAAGTTAATAGTTACGGATAGAGGTAGCCTATTTGTATTAGCTTATTAGAGCACCTTTATTTAATATTTAAGAACTAAGCGACTCCTCTCTACTGCCTTCCACCCGCAAACAGACGGACAGACAGAACGATAGAACCAAACGCTTAAATAGTACCTTTAAGTGTTCTACAACTACAAATAATCTAATTAGGCAGACCTTCTATCCAAAGTAGAATATTCGTATAACAATAGCATCCACAGCTCTACAGGAGTGTTGCTATTTGTTGCAGTATATAGCCTAAATCTACCAATAGTAGGCCTGCCCCGAGAAGTACAGCTACGCGGGTCGGTACTTACGGCAAGGGCCAGAGTAGTAGTTCTAGCCCAGACTAGGGCCCAGATAACTTAAGCGATCCTTAGGGCACAGGCGTACCAGGCGACGTGGTATAACAGGAAGCATAAGGCCCAAACCTTTATAGTAGGGGACATGGTATACCTCGACGCCCGCAATATACAGTTAACTAGGCCTAAGAAGAAACTTAACTACAAGTCCTAGGGTCCCTATAGGGTAAAACAGCGGATTAGTTAACAGGCATATAAGCTAGAGCTACTAAAGGACTTTAACATTTACTTAGTGTTCCATGTGTCTCTCCTAAACTAGGCAGCCCTAGAAGGACTGCTATAACGGGAGCAAAGCCCGCCTAAGGTTATTGTACCATAAGCAGGGGAGGATATATACCTAATTAAAGGAATTAGATCTAGGGTACTCCAGGACGGAGAATGGCTGTATGAAGTTAAGTGGAAAGGATACAATAGTGATGAGAACTAGTGGTTGTCTATAGAGGAGATCTCTAAAGGGGCGATAAAGTAGTTCCTAAAGGGCTTAGACAAGGAGACTAAAGGTCGCCCTAGATAGGAGCCTAAGAGGCGGGGTTGCCCCCCTAGAGAAAGAGGAAGACAGCACTTGATAGTAATTAGTAATAGATTACCCTAGAGAGTACACTTTATAGGCTGCGAAATACTAGAATGAATAGGGTAGAGGATTCTTAAATAGACTAAAGACTAGAACGAGCTATCTAGGCCCATTCACGCCTCTCAGGGCCTAACAGAGGCTCATAAGCCCATTCGGACCGTACCCAACGCGATCATAGCTAACTAAAACCTAACCAAAACTACCTAAGGGTATAGAACGTGAATAAAATCCGGACACTGTTAATAGGGGCAGGAATCCCTAGATTGTACTAGATAACTCTCTTAATTAGTTAGGCACTTAGACTTATAGGCTTACTAGAAAGTCTCTTAACTACTCTTGCTCTTAATCTTCTTCTTTACTTCCTCCGCAAGGAAGTCTAGCGTGGCTAAGACACTAGCCTTAAACGCCGACTACCCTAAATTAGTATTAATAACCCGGGATTGGGGTTAAGGATCCTTACTAACTTAGGAGTAACCTTCTTGCGCCTAGGGGTGAGAGCACTAGCAGCAACTAGGAAGGTTAGACTACCCCCCTCTATAGTAGAAGCTTTTCTCTTCCGCTTCTCCTTAATAGAGAGGCCCACCACTGGAATGATCTCCTTAGGAGGCCAGGTGTCATAACCTAAGTAGTAGGGGGTTAACGGGTTTCCGCAGAATTTGGATCCGGTAGCCCTATGCGACTTAGTCTAGATAACCCTTAACTACACTAGATAATACTTACATAATAATATTACTTTATTCCGTCTCTAGTACCTGCGCGGTGGCCTTTACTAATGCTTTATCTAATCTAGAAAGGTCGATCTCGTCGCATGTATATGTTTTAATTTGGCTCGAGCGCGGTATAAGGGTAATTAGGGCACTTAACACGTTCTCTAAGTTGTCTTTAGGTATCTGCTACTAATTAGCCTTAAAACCCCTACATGACCCTCGAAGCGCTAACTTACCTACTAATAATCCTTACCACCGCCGTAGCAGGCATTATAGTGGCAGATCGAATCGTAGTCCTCTAAATTTATTAGGCTAAGATTAATATACACTGCCTTAGACTGGACACGACGTATCTCTTTAACCTAAAACTAGTAGAGCTTTATCTTCTTATAATTGGACTGCTTAAGGCTGTCTAGGATAATAGGAAGGTAGGTATAGTACGGGTTAATAGTACTAATCGCGCTCGCACGCGCCTTGTTAACTAGGGCCTTAAGGATAGCGTTTGCAGTACTTATAGTGCTAAATAGCGTGGGTATGTCTAGACAAAGTCCGAAGGTTGCTGAAGAGGGCGGTGGAGAAGTAACAAGTACGGGGACGACTTAGCAGGCCTGCACCAGGTTAGTCTACCTTTACGACCCCCAAATTTGGAGTGGCTAGGTACTAAAATAGGGGGCATCTGGGGTCAGGCACCCTAGACTGCTATAGATTGGCTAGGTCGTACTTACGGGTTAGGGAGCCTCCGGGATGAGGTAAGCCGCCAAGTAGAGAGTAAGAACAAGGGTTTTAGGCCTTAGTATAAGCCTAAGATTTAGCTTACGTTATTAGCTTACGTAATACGCGAGGCCTAATTAGGCTAGTTATTACGTGCTTATTCTCGCGGTCGAGACCCTTAAAGAAAAGAGCCTTTATTACGAGTCGTAGGTCGAGGGCCCTCAACGGCCCTAGTCCGCTCTAGAACGGCGCTATCCGGGCCTTCCGCCTATCTACTTCCCTCGCCGCAGCCCTTCTCTTCCCTCTCTAAGGGATCGCCTTAGTACTGTGGATAGACTGAGTCGCCCGTAGTCAGGGCGCTTTTTACAGTAGTATGTATTACGTATATAAATAATAAGTATTATATATTACGTACTATAGTTAGTATTACTTCAATAACTATACCCTAAATTTAATAAATCTACCTAAAAAATAGCTTCTTTCATTAAATCTTAAGAAAACCAAAATAATAAATTAGCTAAAGCTAATTACTAGGTTATTTACCTTTAGAACTGCTTACCCTAATTTTTGGGTACGTCGGCTCGGATTATTTCCAAGGAATGGAGTCACTTACAATCTGCAAACGATGGAGCGAGTTCGCTATTGTGGAACGGTATCGATGCCTTACAATCAGCTGGCCGCTGCTGCGACGCCTGTAAACTGTCAGAAATGTTGTTTTCCCACATCCTCGAGTCGACAACCTCGAATGTCTGACAATTCGGGCACGTGATAAACGTCTGGGTGGGGCCGACAGGATGGATCCGAGGAAATCATTCATCTGGTGGGCCGAAGAAAGACACGACATGGATTCGCGAAAACATCAAAAGTCGTGAGAATCCAGAGACGGAACTAGACGACGGTGTGAGAACTTTTATCACAATGACTCAACAGTCACGTCATCTACGTATACTACGTATCCGGGCCTCCAAGTTTTTCGTTCCCGTGCGTCTCAGCTCGACGACTCTGTCCACGTTCCTAGCTATCGATACGTTGACGGCGCTGGAGCTCGATTTCATGGACACTATCTTATGCGAGCACGAGCACTGGAATCGTCGCGAGGAACATCACTATGCTTAAGACTCGCTGCTCTTCTTCCCAAGCTCCACCGGGTACATCTACGTATGAGTGTCATATGCCCTGAAGTTCTCAGCATAGGGGCTGGCGAAGAATCCTTACAGCTGGGGAACGTTGTAATTAGTCTCTATCACGGGCATGAGTGCCCGATGTTAAAACCTTGCGGGTGTCTCACGGATTCCATGGCCGGGCTCACCGGCTTGACAGGATGATCACTGCCACACAAACCCTTGTCGAAAGAATGGCATCGCCCCAGATAGCTAGGGTGCAGTACCTCTTAGAGAGCCATTTGGGTTCTAATCATCGGATCCATTTGTCATCTGATGCTTTGACTGGCAAGGATTTCCGATTACCCAAGGTCGTGGACTGGAATTTCGATCGTGAGCTTGGTCAATGCAAGGAATGGCATTTTCGCCATCGCAATATTTGATTGCATCCAGGACGGACATCAAGTCAATTCAGATGGCGCTGTAATGCTGATTCGGGGGATCTTTGGGAGGACATTACCACAATCGAATTGGCTCGTGGAGTCCCTGGTGTTCTTCACGTCGCGGTGTCCACGACTCTTCCGGGAATACACTGCAGCCATAGGTGGACCGTGTCGACAACACCGCGGCACTGTACACGCAACTACTCTTCTATTCAATGTCAATCTCGTGTTCTACAGCAAGACACATACATACATGCAGCGGATCGTATCACAAAGAAGGGAACCCCCGGCGCGTCTTTGTACTCAGTGTTCTTTTCAGAGGCATGGAACTCAAATCAGATTACCGAGGCTCCTTGATCTTCAAGGATATGGCTAATTACAACCTTGCCGTCTCACGTCTGGACTCGCTCCGGTACCTACCATCGCTCTGCTTGATCAAATCGGCGCCCTTCTCCGCCACTGCATATGTACTACTCATGATGTTTCCACTCACATGGGCCGGAAAGACGCTCGCATCAACGACTCTCAGCCCTTTAACGACCTGGCCACTGCCGTCGATCACTTGTAGCCGACTGTTTACAACTTCTCCCATCGCCGCTGTCCCAATCAGATGGTACTGTGTGGAAATATGGTTATTCTCAGGGGGTGGGAGTATGCGCTCGCCAAGTGACTTTGCGACCAACGGATGCTTTGAAACCTCGTCGAGCCACTTCAGACCTGCCGCGAGGATCTTCGTGTCAGCTTCGTAGCGGAAGTACCCGGGATCAATCGTGGGAGGCTTCGCTGGATCTGAAGAGGAGATATGGACCGTGCCTCGGGATAGCGGGTGCTCAAGACAGATAATGAGAGAGAATCTGTTCTTGCCTCCTGGTGGTGCGCTGAAAAAGTCGATTTGGGAGTGGCTGGCGCTGACGTCAAGCTGGCAGGGGATTGCGAAGGTTTGGAGGTTGGCGAACGTCGGATCTGCGAGTTGGTCCATGATCACCTTGGATGCATCAGTTCCAATCCAACAAGAAGCGACGCGTCAAGCTTCGCGTCCTGCACGATCAGCAGCAACGTACCTTTTCCTGCGCCTTCTCGAATTTAGTCTTCGCGTAGCTCTTCTTCTCGACCTCTTTGATCGTTTCCTGGAGCTGGTAATCGTCGACTATGCTGGCATAACTGACGAAACCCATTAGCATGCCTGGACTGCCATACGGCCCGTTATGTGTCTTCTCATATACGTCCATCTGCGCCTTTGCGTAGTCTTCATCGTGTAATGCATCCATGCTTTTGATGCCATCCTTGAGATCGAACATCATACCACCCAGAACATGATCTTGGAAGTTGGCTCCTACGGACTTGTTTTCAGTGACTCACTCAACGCCCGCCTTCTTTAACACTGCTGGATCGCCAATTCCAGATAGCTCCAGTAGCTGTGGAGTTTGGATGACGCCAGCTGAAAGGATGACCTCTTTGCTCGCCTGGATAGTGTGGCGCTTGCCAGCATGCGAGAACTCTACGCCCGTCGCACCGCCCTGATCCATCAGGATCTTTGTCGTGTAAGCCTCTGTGATCACTTTCAGGTTCTTCCGATGCAAATTCGGCCGCAAGTACCCAGTCGCCGCATAAGACCGAGTCCCAGCATCTCCCGACCGATCCACTGCCGCAAGCGATGAGTAAAATCCCATATGGTCTCCACTCCACGCATCGCTCAGTGTGCTCGGCTTCCCACACTCCTCGTACGCTGCTTTGCAGAAGTCTTCCTCCAGTGGCATATAGTGGTCGTTGAAGCTCGTATGAATCGGCCCGTCGCTCCCATGATACTTCTCGCGCGCCGCACACGGCATAAACTGCTTATCCTTCGGCAATGCCGCCTCATCGGGTATATCCAACATCTGATGCTTCTTGAAATACGGCACCAAATCGTCCCATCCCCAACCCTCGTTCCCCAGCTCCGCCCAGCTATCGTAATCCTTCCGCGAGCCGCGCACGTACATCAGGTAGTTTATCGCGGAGCTGCCACCGAGCACTTTGCCGCGCGGCATGCTGTATGTCTTGTTCCCGGCGTCAGGCTGCGGGATGGATTCCATGCACCAGTCGTACCCGGGACGCCCGATGAGCGTCGGATACATGGAGGGCGTGGAGATCTGCTTGTCGTCCATGCGGTTCTTGCCGGCTTCTAAGACGCCAACATGGACCGAGGGGTTCTCAGTGAGACGCGCAGCAACGACGAGGCCGGCGGTGCCGCCGCCTACGACGATGTAGTCGTAGGTGTGGGAGAGGAAGTCGTCTACGGAGCAGAGAGCTGGGCCGGTGTTTTGGGGTGCCATCTTGAAAGAGTACCTAGTATCCTACTTTTCAGAGTGTCGCACGCATGTTGGAGACCTGTTTGGGGGCGTGAGAGAATATTCATTGTCGCGACTTCACGAGTTTTTGTATGAGTACCCTAGGGCCATGTTTCCCCGCCTTCCCAAGCACGCGCAGACATCTCGATCCGCCATCCATCTAGCCTTCTAGTTCACATCCTCGTGTCCGAAAAACCCAGCGGATCCGTCTATATCGTTCATCGGAAGCAGTCCGGATATAAGCTACGTGCGCCATGCGCGTCGGCGGTGGCGTCATGGCCTGCAGAATGCGGGGAAGCGAGGGTCGGATCGCGCGGTGAGCGGGCGACGCAAAGTCGCGATATCTAGCCTTACATCCTCACGCCTTCGTGCCGGATGCCGGCCCCATATCTTCCGTCTTCGCAGACTTCTTCGCGAGTTTACAGTAACAAATGCTCGCAATGTCGCGCGCGTTGCCATCGTGCGGTGGAAGGACCGGTCGTACTGGCAAGGCCCAGCATCGTGCGCTGTGCCCGGCGCCGAACCCCATACGTTCTATAAGGTACCTGGGTATACTGTGGTATCAGGCAAAAGTTTTCGAGGTGGATCCTCAGAGACAGGGGTTGTGCCCCGGTATAGTCTAAACCTGATTCTGCCTTATCTTACATACAAATTTCAATACTTCGTATAACCTCTACGGGCGTTAATTACTGCCTAACATTAATATTTTATGCTGTCTATTAATTCTTGCAACATGTTGGGTAAGATATACTCCCACGCTTCTTTCACAATCCTACGAAGCTCTTCGTACGAACGCTGCCTACCATCTGGCAGGTCTGGGTAGCAGCTCTCAATGTAGTCCTTCATCTTATTCCACACAGCCTCAATTGGATTAAGATCCGGTGAGTATGCTGGCCAAAAGATTGGGTGTATTCCTCTCTCGTAAAGCTCTGCAAGAGTAGAGGCTGCAGCGTGCCCTGGAGCTCCATCTTGCATAAATATCAACGAGGGATTCATCTGTAGCCAGCCATGTATAAGAGGGACGATCTTCTCACAGTAGCTCTCCTTGTTGATAGAACCCCACTCCTTCTCCCAGAACAGACATGGACCCTTTGTCGTGCCTGAGAAGCAACCCCAGAACATCCATCCACGCTTCTTGCGTACCTTGTCTACAAGACAAGTATCATCAAGCTCCTCCCCTGGTCTCCGTGTCACCCAGACCTTCCTGTGTCTGCCTCCTGTGACCCACGTCTCATCACTCCAGAGTATTGTCCACCACTGTGCCGGCGTCCAATTGACGTGATTTTCCGCCCACGCGAGCCGTATCTGTCGGTTAGCCTTAGAAAGAGGAGATTTAGCACGAGCTATGCGTTATACGTACCCTCTGCTCTAGAGCGCGTTGCGGATAACGTATTCTCTAACGTTCTAATATAAGAATAGTCTATTAGCGAGGCAAGTAAAGCTTATTTAATAAGTTTTTTATAATTAAGTAATATACTTTATAAGCTTATTAATTTATTCTTTAAAGAATTAATATAGATATTTAAAGCGCTTTTTTAGTATAACGCGTTTAGCATAGATCGTATACTAAACTTACGCCTTAGTAATTTTAAGAAGCTAAGTAATATAACTTTACTTATAGCTAGCGCGAGTAAGAGTTTATACTTAAAGGCGTTAGTCACGCGTAAGATGCGGCGTTAAACGACGTGGCATCAATAGAGGGCTTATAGTGAAGGCGGTGGAGATGGCAGATACACGTGTTCGTACAGAAATACCGAGGTTTAGGTGTAAACTAGTCTATAGGGGTATTGCGTAACCCCTGTCTCCGGGGACCCACCTCGAAAACTTTTGCCTGATACCACAGTAAGTTAATATTTTACTTTTCTACAAAGGGTAATCTCAATAAAGTCGGCCGTCACGTGCAGCAGGGATTCCTGCAGGGGTAGCAACTTCAAAAGTCGGGCATCTTAATTCCATCTAAAGTATGAGCAAATACACCCAAATAAGATGTTCTAATTATGCTGTAAAGTTGTTCTGGCCACCTACGTCCTCGCAGAGCTCTGCAACGCGCATAAAGTAGGTGGGATGAAGCTTTTCGGCCATATACTGCCTGAGTGTCTTATCACCTTGCCAGACCTCCTTTTTGGCCTCCTTGGAACTTGATAGGCATTCGTAACTTGCCAAAAAACCTTCTAGACGCCCAAAATAGCGCTTAATTTGGTGTAAGTCTGGTGAATTAGGAGGCTAAGGGCCAAACTTAATTCTTAGAGCTTTAATTTCTAGCTAGTAGTACTAGAGGCCTAGTAAGTATAAGTAAATATTATTTTAAATTAAATAAATAGTTGCGTCTTAGTTATTATCGCGTATAGCGTAGTAATAAAGGAATAGGTGTTTCTTAAGTATGTTCTCTACGTACTAGATACCATTTATGCCCTTCCCTCCTTTACATACAAACTCCTCTATTTTAAAGAACTTTTAATAATAAGAGGTTTTTTAATACCTGCGCGAAGAGCTCTACCTTTCTTACTAGTAGCCTTATTAGTAGCTTAGCGTTAACTATTATTATAAGTAATATTATAGTTAATTTCTTATAATTACTACTTTTTATAGGTGCTAGCGATAGTCGCGCAAGAGCGTTTAACCTTAAGGGCCTCCTTTACTATATTATTTATATAGAAGTCGCGTTATATAAGGTTTTTACAGCTTATATCATTATTTTAAGCCTAAATAACGTAAGGGCGTTAATAAAAGTAAGTAGTATTAGTTAAAGTAGTAGCGTAAATTATAAAACTAAATTTAGGTAGCGTTACAGGCAGTGCGTAGACGTTACTATTTTATTTAACTAATTCTAAAATCCTTTACTTTCCGCCACGTATATTACTCCTACTAATAGACTTAGAAGTCTTATTATAGCAAACGAATATAATGCGTAGAAAGTGTAAGTTATTTTTAGCCTTAAGCTAGGTATAATACTATAGTTATTAGTCCTTGTTATTACTACTAAGCGTTAGTTTTTTAGGTTATACTTTATAAGTTATTACGTATAGGTGCTGCTTGTCGCGGTGCTCCCTAGCAATGTTATAAACTGTATTCTTACTAAGTGTGATGCCAGCTTCTGCGCAGAGGTCTCTGACAGCGTCATGCACCTGGTAGGTGCCATATACGATGATGTCATGCCGTGGTCTTGCGCTCAGCGTAGAGCCATCGCGTACCTTTACAGGTCTGCCAGGAGGAGACTGCTTGACTGTAGGTGTTGCAGCTAGCAATTCCTGCAGTGAGTCGACCTTTGCAGCATCTTTGACGCGTCGAAATGCCTTACCACATGCGTGGTCAGTTATACCCAAATCAGTGGCGATTTCTGGGAAAGTGAGGTTGTATTATGTTCTGAGAACGACGATAGCAGCTAGCTGGGCTTCTGACAGCAATCGAGAGTTTTTTTTGGGGGGCAGGATTTGAAGCCATATTGAGTGAGAAACGTGAGGTTGAAGTGTAGGTGTTGACGCTCTACAGAGCTCTTGGAGGCTCGGAGACTCTGTTCCGCTAGTGACGCGCTAGCGTCTTGGCAAGTCACATGACGGCCGGCTTTATTGAGATTACCGGCAAATTTCAAACATGCCACTGCTTGGCGTAATAATTTCCCATCTACCACTGTTTCAGATACACTACCACACACGTGACGTCAGTTTGTAAAATATCCCACATACCACTGTTTCTATCCCAGATGCCACTGTTCTATTAGTAGGCTTCGCGCCTCCCCCAGACGCTTTTGGACAGCAGACAAAGGCAGTAGTAGTTTTACATAAAGGGAAAGGTCAAAGATTGTATTATAATAGATCTAAATCTCTATCTATAGTCTTATAATTAGCCTATTTGAGCTCTTTTTCTTAATTGCGTTGATAGGGCTGGAGGCTCTTTACTTTAGATATTACTCTCTTTTTTATCCCTACTTGCTACAGGCCTTTTGTTTCTACCTAGTGGACTTAATGTGACATTAATAGTGATATTTAGAACAGGGCTAGATATACTAAACGTAAAGGTATTATTCGTAACAGTAGAATTAATGTAAATAACTTATAAAGTAGCTAGATTTCCTTAAGAGCCGCTGCTGCTTTGCTATTTATCCTCGTCTAGCTATAGCTACTGGTCCAAAATTGGCTGGGGGACTAGAGGTTCAGGAGATGGGGACTACAAGGTTGAATGTTCTACTTCTATTATAGATGCCTGTGCTCTATAAGGTTAACCTTATTTATTATTTCTATTTCTATTTACTGCTTATCTAGCAGCGCTAATCCCCTAAGCCTAGTAACGCTCTCTTATTACCTTAATTTCTTTAAGGTCCGCTTATATAGCTTTAATCCGTTGCTATAAGGTACCGTGCTCTCTTAAGTCTAGCAGTTAGGAAATCAAAAATAGGCTAAATACAGTTTTATTAGGAAGTTAAGTTAATACCTATTAATTAGGTATAGCCTGTTCGGGACAGCGCTAGATAGGTGTAATCTAACTAGGATAATCTAATATATCTAGGTGCTGTTAGAAATATGTTACGCCTAATTAATACTAGTTTCGAGCCTTATCCTGTTACTCCTTCCAACCGTTAGATAATGCTAGATTTTTAAGTCTCTAGGCCTCTATCTCTCGCGTCCTTCGCTTTATCCTCTTCTAGACCGGGCGACCTCGCAAGGGAGCGTTAGGAGGTGGCTTTGTAATACTATTAGGTTCGAGATTATCTAGTAAAACTAGTAATAGAGAGTACCTATACTGCTCACGATACTTAGATATCTCGTAGAACTTGGCGATATAGTTCTTAGGTTTAGTATTAAAAAACCAACAGACAGCAATCGCATGTCTATAGGGAATTTTATAATTCTGGAAAGCAAGATAAGAGCATTTTTAAGCTTTAAGCTAAATAAGACGAGTGTTCTAGTCTCTTAGATTTACTTAGTATGCTAGAGCTACTATATTCTCGCGCTCTTAAAGAGTTATAAGGTACTAGTTACTTTCCTTAAGCTCTTTCTAGAAATATGCTATAGCAAAGTTAGTATACTTCTTATCTTTTTAGGGGTTATAACGTCTTTTGTAGAATTTCGACATCATATATATCTATATATAATAAAGTAAATAAAGAATTGGTAAGTTGCGAGCCTCCTATAGCTTAGTCTTAGTCTAAACAGAATAATAGGCTTTCTAATAGATCCACTTACCATCCATGCGTTATTTATCGACTTAGAAATATTAGAACATGTTTGACCAAACTATAGGAAATTAACTAGTGGTGTATATGATGTTGCGTAGTGCTTTGTATCGATCTGACCCAGATAGTGACGCGCAGGAACAGAAAGCGACTTAATCTAATCTAAAAAGGCTTTAAATTTAGCCTTTAACTTAACTAGATAAGTAGCTCTAAATATCTTCTTAACCTTTCTTTTAAATTTGTTTCTAACATTCTCCGCAAGATGTTAGGTACAGTAATAATAGAAAGCCTTTAGGAAAACCTCTTTAATAGCTAGAACTAGACCTTTTGCTTAATCGCTAATAATTATAAGATGCTCGAAATTATTACGTTCTTTCTTAGTAGTATCAAGGTTGCCTAGAAAGTATTCTCTAAAGCCATGCAGAAAGCTAAGCTATAATTCTTTAGACTCGTTTTTAGCAAATCCCTACATTAATAGTAGGATTTCCTCGTTAGCGTCAAGTGTTGTAAGAATAAGGAGAACTAGGTTCTTATCTAACTTTATATAGGCACTATTAATACAGACAAACTGTCAAGAGTACCAAAATGCATGAATATAAGCCTTCGGTGCCACATAGCACTATTTAAAGAATCTATTATTATTTATTAAGATAGCAGCGTTCGCCTTTAAAGTAGCATAGTTTCCTTCGTCCTCCAGATCCATATCTGTATTAAGCCCGTTATCCGTAATTGCCTGAAGGAACGGAAGGATAAGCTAGAAGGACTTTATCTTATCTATAAAAGCACTCTTTTAAATCTCCTTCTTTACGCGCCACGCTTATAGGTACGATATCTAATTTAAGTGCTAAAGTCTTTTAGTAGCCTAGATTTAGCGTAGCCTCGTTCGAAAGTCGCTCTTAACTATATCTCCCTATTAGTAAGCAATAAGCTTTGCAGATCTTAATGCTTTCTAATCTTAATAGGAGCTAAGATTACAGGTATAAGGGACTAATTTCTAAAGCTTAAATTAATTAGATTAATTTATGTAAGCGATCTAGAGGAAGAATTTACATTTAGTTTCCTCGCTTAAGTAGCAAATAGCGTGGAATCTCGTCTGATCGCTGGAGGCTACTTTAAATAAAAGCCTCTAGGTTACCATGACGTAAAGAACTAACTCTTTTGCTTTATTAATTAACGCGAATGTCTGTCCGACAAATAGAGTACTAGGCAAATTCTAGGAGGATACTATTATAGTAGACTAATATTTTTTATATTAACCTTGCGTTAGAACGCGTTAACTTGTTTATTACGTTAGACGCGTAATAAGCTATTCTAGTTTTAGCAGGTAGCTAAATCTAACGCAAATAATAAGAAGTCCTACTACCTAACACTATATAACTATAATATTATAATACGGACTCTCTTTTTGTGTAAAACTACTTTTGTCTACTGTCCGAAAGCAACTGGGGGAGCGCAAAGCCCACTAACAGAATAGTGGCATTTAGGATAGGGGCTGTGGCATATAGGATAGAAACAGTGGCATGTGGGATATTTTACGAACTGACGTCACGTGTGTGGTAGTGTATCTGAAACAGTGGTAGATGGGAAATTATTACGCCAAGCAGTGGCATGTTTGAAATTTGCCGTTGAGATTACCCTTTGTATGTCATTGCTCGTTGCTTGTTTTGAGGTTCCATTGGGCCGGGAACAATCTTATTTTCAGCGTTTCATGTTCTCACTTTGCGCTGGAGAAATCTACAAGCTGAGCATCAGGAGCATGGTAACGTATTGAAGTGAAGATGTTGTGAGGAAAGAGTGACTTCTCTTGAGGCCGAAGGGCAAGTCAGGCAACGGCCGAGCAGACACGGAGCTCGCATTCGCCTTCGATTCCGTCTAGCTGCTATGGTACCCACAACAGCCCAGAGTCCTACTGACGCTTCAAGGTACGATCATCCGCCAAGATCCGGAAAAGTGTTGAACAGGATCTGTATGAGAACTCGGATATTATTGATGACGCGTCTGAACCGCCGGAAGTGGAAACAACAATGGAGAACGTGCGAGTCATGAGATCCGGGAGACCTAAGGCTTCACGACAATGCAGTGAAAAAACGATCTGACAACACAATGCGGCATTTGATACGAGATCACTTAGCGGTAGGTAATGATTTCTCCTATACGGGTTTCCTACGGTTGTCGTGCAGAAACCACAGAGGCGCGTCTCACCGTCACCCGTCGCATTTCCATGGATATCTGTTGGGCAGGCAGGCAGGCATATAAAGACAAGCAAGCCGTATTGCTATCTGCAGAAAAGTGTGTGTGGAGTGAGGAGTCTGCTGAGCGGAGAGAGAGTGGGCGAGCGTCTGTTGAGTCAGTAGTCCGTGCACTTAGGTGGTGCCTTCCACACATACTACCTCTGACGTCAGTCACGTGGCTACAATATCCGATACATAGAGCTTGAACTTGAGTAAGGCCAGTACATTAAGCCTTTTCCAAGCTGCTGTCTTGTTCGCCTCGAGTTCTTATCACTCATGGAAGAATTCTGGGCGATGGGGACCGTTGCACATCGCCATCTCGTTATAGTGCGGCCCACATATTCTGAGGCGATACACCAATCCAGTGCCAACGCGATGCATGGGTCAAGCCTTTTTGGGGCCCGGGAACGACAATCCGATGCATTTTGAGAAGTCTCTGAGTGGTCCGTCAATCATGGTACAACATGTTGAAACTTCACTGGACAGCTCAAACAGCTTGGCAGCAACGCTCCACCTTGCTCCGCTCAGGTTCTCATTCGAGGAGAAACAGATCACTTTGTTTGAAACTTCACTTTTTCCGGAGCCGGCTAGCCTTGCGGAACGTTCCACATCCCGATCCGGAGTTTAACCTGGTTACGAAAAGGCCATGAAATGAGCAGGAGCTAAGTACGCCCACTACCGGAAGGCAAGACATCAGAAGGGTGGTGGAGAGCCAAGAATGGCCAAGAAGACAGTGGCATCGTGGGTTTCAAGCAAACGGCTGGTAGAAGTGGGGTTGCATAAGGCAGGGCTGTAGTATTGCCAACGACATGGCCGAATAGAGAGACAGGCGCCGATTTGTATGCTTAGCAGCAAGCTCTATAAGAAGGAAACCGAAGCCATTTTGGAAAGATCACTCTTTATCGGGCACACTCTCTTCACTCGTTTCTTTCACGTTCGCTTTGCTTGACGCAACACATTCACTTCAACTTTTTTTTCTTGAACTTTCACTTTCAGCTTCCAAACTCCCACCACAACCGCCAACCGCCAACCACCACTATCAAAATGAAGGCCTCCGTCGCTGCTGCCATCTTGGCTTTCACTACCTCTTCCTCTGCGAGACTGTTCAACAAGCGCGCCGATTTCCCCATTCCTGCCTCCACGGGTTCTGTCACCTTCGATGCTCCTGAAGAGATCTCTGGCTCTTTCGACGGTGGACTGAAAACCTACGGCCGCGGCGTGAGCTGCACTGGCCAGGCCGAAGGCGGCGACTCTGACGCCGTCTTCATCCTCAAGGATGGTGCTACCCTCAAGAACGCTATCATTGGCGCAGACCAGATCGAGGGTGTCCACTGTGAGGGCTCTTGCACCATCGAGAACGTCTGGTGGGAGGCCGTCTGCGAGGGTAAGTTCTTCTTTTGCCTCATACTTTGACTACGCTGACAATTCTAGACGCTCTCTCCCTTAAGGGCGATGGCAATGCCAACGTCATTGGCGGTGGTGCCACTGCTGCTTCGGACAAGGTCATCCAGCACAACGGTGCTGGTACGGTTACCATCGACGGGTTCACTGCCGTCGACTTCGGCAAGCTCTACCGCTCTTGCGGCAACTGCAAGAAGAGCGCTGAGCGCCACGTCGTGATCAAGAATGTCAAGGCTGATTCCGGCAAGCTCCTTGCTGGTATCAACAGGTGAGCGAATACTCACCCTCCTTTCCGATTCCACCTGCTAACCACCCTCTCACAGCAACTTCGGCGACACTGCTGAGATCACCGGCACCTGCTCCACTGGCGTCAAGGAGATCTGCGCTGAGTTCGAGGGTACCACCCCTGGCAACGAGCCTACCGAGACTTCCTCCGGCCCCAGCAACGCGTGCATCTACTCCGATGCTGAGGTCGCTGCCTGCTAGAGGTCGAGGTCATGAGCGGATGAGCATTTCTCGGTGTTCTATGGGGCACTTCAACAAGGTTGGAAGCTTTGAAAGCAGGTTTTTGCACTTTTACATTCTTGGCACATGCCGTGCATGTATATATTTTACAAAAATTCATAGGGTGACTCTTTGACTTCTTGTGCCATTTTGCGGGTTGAACAGTGTTTTGCATAAACATCATTTACCGTTATTCCAGTGCTTCTTTGAGCTTTCAGCCCGTTTCCTAACTTCCATGGTTTCACATACATACACTTCCTCCACCAACCGAAAGGGCTGTTCAACGTACCCTTGCTATATCCACAGCCACCAAAGCCATCGGTTCACAACTCAAAGCCAACCAGACACCTGCCGCATGCGTCCACGCCCTACTCAAACACCGGCGGCTGGATCTCAATCAAGTTGCCATCCGGATCCGCCACAAAAGAGCTCGCTGTCGCCCCCGTGCTCGGATCCCTAAAAGCCTCTGCTATCGCCTCGAGTTCCCCCTCCTGCAAACTGCCTATAGCTTCCACCCCCAGCTCATATGCGTTCGTCAACTCGTTGTTCGTCACGTCCAACTCCTCGCCTGTACCCTTGATCACTTTTCCTCCCAGTGTAATAATACGCTCCTCCGCCACTTTCACATCCGGCACGACGAGGCCAAAGTGCGAGTACGTATTCGGCTTCTGCATCGTCGACAGTGGCTTGTTTGTAGCGCCTTCGAGATAGATGAATTCAACTAGTCCCTTGACTTCGTTCTTCCTTTGGGTAAACTCTGCGCATGAGGTAAAGTTGGCGGTGTTGTGGCCTAGGTACGCAATGTGGTATTTTGGGATGGGGTTGTAGGTGAAGATGTGCTGGAGGCCAAGTCCTTGCTCGTAGAATGCGATAGCGCGAGTGAGGTTGCTGGTAACGAGGCTTAGGTGGCTGATACTGTAAGCGTGGAATGCAGCTTTGAGGTCGCAGGAATCGGAGAATGAGAAGATGTTTGTTTGAACGTCTGTGGAATTGGGCGCCGTTTCGGGGATGTCCGTTAAGGCTTTGGGAAGGAGACCTGTGAGGATGCTGAGGATGAAGACTGAGAGCATCATCTTGGTTTCGGAAAGATGAGCGTTGCTTCCGAGGTAAGGTTCCAAGGGGAATCGGCTTAGTTTTGAAACCTGTGCGATTCTGGAGTGTGCGATATCGAGCCCCGACGACGATAATAAGACAGTTAGAGCCTTCCTGGTTACCATGGGTACGGTCTGTTCAATATCTCATGGGATGTGATACTCACTGAGCTACCCCTCATTCCCAAATCCTACAGGCGTTTCTCAAATCCTACGGGCGTAAGTTGGAAACACGGCGGCAGGGATCAATTGTGGGGGCCGAACTCAGGATTACAGTTCTAGACCTCCGCCTAGCAGTCAAACTTTGTCGCGGTAAGCAGAGCTGGACAGTACGCAGGAAAATTGAAGGATTGAACTGAGGTTGTTCTATCTAGAAGCTACAGAAGGTATAGGTGCGCAGGCACAAACAACGCTAGTCCTAGACAGAAAGAAGGTAAGTCGCAACCATGTCAAGGTAGGAGCAACTATCTTGTAGAGTAAGAGCCATAAACCGTGACACACCCCCCAGCTGGCGTGGACGCCCAGGCAGGGAGTCAATAACAGCTAATTAGTATCAGTGTATATAGATACCATCAAGATTGTTGCCATTAGTTTGACGCAGGCCCTTCAGACGCTTAGTAACATTAATAAGGCCAATTTGGCGGACGAAGTCTGCAAACTTCTGTTTAGGTAGAATCTTTGTGAGTCTATTGGCAGGCATATGGTTGGTGGGGACCTATTTGACGTTGATACGAGAGGCTTCGACTTCCTGTCGAATCTAGAGCTGGTGGATATTGACATGTTTGACCTTTGTATGAAGCTTGTCTTACTATTTAGTAATAATACTAACGGTCTGCTAATTGTCACACCAGATAGTAGGTGTACAGTTAAGAGTAAGGTTAATACTAGAGAAGAATCGCATCTATTCTTCTATCTACGAGCTAGCAAGTGATAGAGCTAGTAATTTAGATTCTATAATTAATTTTGTAACTGTGCGTTGTACTGTTAACTTCTAGTTAATTATTAGTCCTCTAAACTTAAAAGCATAGCCTTAAGAGCTTTGGCGAGTCTTAGGCTCGTTAGCGTATGAGGCGTTAGAGGATCTAAAGAAGAGAGGATCGCGATATGTTGGATCGTTAGATAGATACTCAGCCATGTCCTGCGCGCTAGCAGAGGCTTCAAGTGCAAGAGCCTTCGTGCTGAGTAGGTAGCGCCAGGTCTTCCGGATTTTCGAGATGTGTGACTGTCCTGGGTTGGTAAGGTGACAAGCAAAGACGACGTGCGTTCGGGCGACGTTAGGTCTACCCTAGACAGCGATATATGCGAGAGAGCTAACTAGTTGCTGATAGAGCTTTGTTCGCGATGAATTAGGTTCCTTAGTAGACTGTGGTAGCTAGTTCTTTGCTAGTGGAATATCTGGAGCCTTGCCTATAGCTTTGATGCTAAATTGAGCGTATACCTTGTTGATGAACGCGTTCTGGACTAGCTACGTCTTGTGCAGGGCTCGATCGCGTATAATATGGATTCCGAGAAACTAGGTAAGGTCTCCTATAGCTTTAATGTTGTATAGGTCCACCAGATCCTTCTTAAAAGACCTGTGGTAATAGGCATTAGACTGATAATATGCCATGATAATGTCGTTAATATAGACGAATAGGATAAGCTAGTAGCTCGTGTATAAGCAAGGAAAGCCTTTAACTAGCTTTAGACCTAGCTTAATAAGTTGTCGACGTAGTTTATTGTACCATAGGATTGGTGACTCCTTCAGGCCGTACAGGGCGCGGAGTACCAGCATGATCTCGCCTGTAGTATGGCGGAACGCCTTAGGTGTTTCAGCGTACAGTTTTCGATCGATCTTAGCGTTCAGGAAGGCAGTAGGGACATTATACTGCTTTAGCTCTAGACTAAAGTAATTGGCGATTGTAATAAGAGCGCGAAAGTTGTAAATTACGAGTGTAGCAGCGTATATGTCGTTAAGTAGAGCTTAAAGATCTCCTCGAACAACAAGTTAAGTTTTAAACTGTAAGAGGTATCCTTCTTCGTCAATCTTATATGCAAATATCCACATTAACGGTAGCACCTTAGCGTCTGTAGAGGCCTTTGTTTTTGTAGTCTTCCTAAAGACTCCTTTGGCGCGTAGAGCTTGCCACTTAACCTCTATAGCGCGTTGAAATTGATTACTAAATGTGTGTGTTTTAAGCTGCTTTATTGCCTTCGGCAGAGGTGGTAGCTGCGATTAATAGATTCTTGGTATCTTATCTATAGTAGGTATAGAGCGAATCTCGGTCGAAAATGTATAGAGATAGTTAATAAGAGGTGTAGCTCCTAGCGCTGTTACGTATATGTAAATTGCAAAGTTATTTAGATCTTTCTGCTTTTAATTGCGTTTGCCAGTGATAATTAAGCTCGTGTTAGTTAGGTCTAGGTTAACGTCTCGTGGAGCTCTCTCGCCGCGTTGGTGATAGCCCTCGGGTACTTTATCACTCTCAGGAGTGTGATTGCTTATGGCAGTAGACATTGTAGGTCTTAGAGTAGGCAGCTATTGCTGTTGCTGTGTCGATTCGAATGCGTCGTCTATCTGTTCACCCCCCACCTGGGAGCCTGCAGCTCTCGAAGCTGAGGTCGTAGGTGTCTCTGCTAGGTGGCGACGTTGACGAGCAGTTAATAGATCTTTAATACTAACATTATTATGTTAATATTCTTCTGGATATTTGAGTAGTTTGATTACCTCTTCGAGCACTGATCCTGACGCATACCTATCTATCCTATTAAAGAAGAGTGTAGGCTCGAATACGACGTCGCGGGTGACGATAATAGTATCTTTTATAGGCAGCTAGATGCGGAAGATATTAGTGCCTTAGTAGCTAATAAAGTGGCTAATTAGAGTGCGTGATTTAAGCTTGTCAGCAGCTCTTAGATCGCGATTATAGACGTAGGCGCGATAGCTGATAGGCCTTATATGAGCGACGAGTGGTTTTTGTTCCCATACTACCTTGTACGGTGTCTTCCATCCTAGTGCTTTAGTAGGCGTGCGATTGAGTATATATGCGGCGGTGCGATACAGCTCATGTGATAGACTCTTTGGCAGATTGGCGTGTATGCGCATAGCGCGAGCTCGCTGAGTGAGTACTCCGCCAGCGCGTTCGATTAGTCCATTTGGCTCCTTTGTTCCGGCTGGTGCTGGCTTATACAGCATACCTAGCTCTTTTGTTGTGTTAATAAGATCGTTTCTAAATCCTTTCTTGTTGTCGCATTAAATGGCGACTACGTTAGCGTTGTACACACGCTGGATTTTGCGGATTAAGGACATAAACTAACGTGTAAGTGTTGACTTATCCTTGCGTCGTGATATGGTGATCTCATGCCACTTTAAGTATTCGTCCATAGAGTGCAGGGCGTACTTGCTGCCGTCGATACACTCCTCTCCCACAGGGATGATGTAGATCAGGTCTATCGCGATTCGATAGAACGGTTTTTGTGCGCGGCTCTCGGCCGGGCGCCTTGAGATGATATGAGTTATTCGAGTCTTAATATATGTCTGACATCGACAGTCTATGTGTTCTCTAGTTAATTGAACACCTTTAACGTTTGATTTAAGATGGTTAACTGCTTTCTAGCCTAGATAGGCCTAGATATAATGAGTAGCACGCTGATTAATAATATTAGTAGGCTTTAGCGCGTACGACGGGCGGTATAATGCCCTAAACGTACTTAATAGTGAGCGTAGAAGCGATAGTGGCGGTTGATGTGACGGTTTAGCATCTATTAGCCAGTGGCCTCCATTGTACTCGAGTTGGGCGATAACGTTTAATAGTTGATACATGTACAGGACATCGCGGCCAGAGTTAAAGTGGATAGACTCTGTACGATAGCGAGCAAGTCCTAACAAGCTTGTAAGAAAGCCTTTAATATATACGATATGCGTTAACTCTAGCGTTTATGTCCCGTGTAGTGTTTGAGCGACGAGTTCTATCGTGCCCTAAGCCGTGATTAAGATTTGGCTATTGCTAGCGTGAATATAGCGACGTTACGGATTGTTGTTTATCCTCTTTTAGCCATGCCATGACTCTGTATTGATAACGTGGGTGTTTGACCCTAAATTAATAATTTATTAGTTAAGGAGCTTAGCCTTATCAGCGTCGTCTCTAACTATTACTGTGAGCTCTCCGTTAGGCTCAGCGTTATTGTCTAATATGATTATTTTTAAATTGTTGTTCGATTGTTCTTCGAGAGATTCAAGAGATTTGGGATCGAGAGAATTGGGCTCAAGAGAATCGACTTGATCGAGGCTTATGTGTAATGGGCTAGTAATCACCACAAACGTGTTGCTGTTCTTAGTAGGAGGATTGCCATTATTAACTCGCAGTAATCCTGTGTTTTAAGGTTGTTAGGCTATCTACTTCTCGAGAGTAGTCTTAATATGTATATTAATCTTAGAGTCCTTTCGCGCTTCCTTAACCTTGCGTATAGCCTTAGCTATAGGCTAATAGTCCTTCGGACGTTGTGGGTTGCGTAGGTTAAGAATAAAGTAGTTAGTGTACTAATACTTCTTTCCACAGACACAGTTTCTGGGTGGCTTGTCTTGGTTATGGCTGCCACCGCGATTGCCCTTTGTAGTCTGTGAATTAACTTGCTTTGCGACTCCAAGCTCGGCAGCGGTTACCGCCAGGCCTGTTGAGTGTGGCTTGGTGCGGCGTAGATATGTAGTTATCTCGGCGACGTACGTCTCTAGAGATAAGATCTTGGTAGTGGTGCCTCGCGCTTTATGCTTGAAGATCTCGCGCAGGCAGGAAGTGGCGTATTCCTAATTAATTGCCTTATAGGCAATAAGGAAGTCCTCCTGTAGTTAATTACTATTAGTCTCAGGCAAGCTGACAGCCTTGCCCTAAGCTATAATATATACCTAGTTTAATAGCTATTGCTTAATCTTCTTCGTAGCTCGTGGCGTAGTCTTAAGGGTGTTATATTTATTAGCTAGCTCGCGACGGCGTGTCGCGTCTGTAGGATAAAAGAACTTTTTAAGTATAACTAGTTAGTTGTACGGGGTATCGTAATCCTTAATTAGGTGTATGTAACGTGCAGTAATCGTCTTGCTAATATCTGTGTTTAGGTTAGCTAGTGCCTTTATTTAAGTATAGTACTTAGTGCGGTGGTGTTCCCATCGATCGCATTCCTATCGATAGGATTCTTGATTGTTGGCGGTAAGGTAAGAGAGCCTGGTAGCTTTAAGCTCGTAATTAGTAAGTTAAGGCTTAATTAGCTCTTGTAGCTTGGGGAGATTCTCCTTCGCTACGTCAGGGTTAATGTACTGCCAGAGACCGTGGCGGTTGGCAACGTCTCGGCGAATAAACAACTAGGTAAACCAGTTGTCTGGTGTGTTTAGTATAATAGTGACACGCGTCACTGCGGGGTCGGACTTAGTAGCTATTATAGAGGCTATAGTTGACTGTATTGATGGATCCAGGCAGAGATCCTAGTATGTGCGTTGTGAGAACGCGGTAACAGGTGCGTTGTAAAGAACGCGGTATAGCAACGTGCAGCTCGTGTGTTAAGTAACGTTATAGCAGCAGGTGAGAACAATCTAAGGTGCAAGCCGGGCTCATAACTGTCGCGGTAAGCAGAGCTGGACAGTACGCAGGAAAATTGAAGGATTGAACTGAGGTTGTTCTATCTAGAAGCTACAGAAGGTATAGGTGCGCAGGCACAAACAACGCTAGTCCTAGACAGAAAGAAGGTAAGTCGCAACCATGTCAAGGTAGGAGCAACTATCTTGTAGAGTAAGAGCCATAAACCGTGACAAACTTCACATTCGAAAATGTTCTACTTGAGGACATTTGCAAGCATTGTACTCACCTCACTTGAGTGACCTCGCCAAGATTTTCCGTTGGAAATTTCGCCGCATTAGATATAACCATCAAGAGCTTCAGAGCTATGGATAATCTACTCATCTAAGACTACTCAACAGCAAGAAGACGTCTTAGGAGAGGACAGATACAGGATAATGTTGGTCTAGAACACGGAGTGAGAAACCACAATTCGAGTCAAGTGACTTAGTAAGCCTTGATGCGTTACATTTTTCGCAACCATTTTGACTTGATATTCTGAATATGTGTAAGCACTAGATGCAACTCGACGGGATCCTCGAAAGGCCACCCACAAGAATGAAAACCGGCGACAGAAGTTTGTACAAATTGGGCTTCGGTTCGCGCACAGTGTGACATGGAGGGGTTAATTTTTTTTTCGAAACCGTAAAGCAAATAATTTTGCAAAGATTGAAACGACGCTTGCAGCACATTGTTGGGCTTGTCGAGTTCCAATATATCGAGCTATGGTAGTAACACCATCAGTACCTACTTCACCCGCTCATCAATGCAAATTGCGTAGTCAATCACGCGCGATCACTCGGGATCACTAGCTCCTTCGCACTCTCTCCGCGTCGCCTCTTTTACCTTCGCCATATCAACGTATTGCGTTATGCCGTCACGCAACACGAAAATCCCATTGCGAACACCCATGTCGAGGCATTGCCTAGCGCTCAAGCTCTTATCCGCATCTATTCGTAATTGTGCCTTGAGCACATTCGCAAAGGTATCTTCTGCTTTTGAAGAGGCTGCGCGCTGAGCGATTATTGTCGTCCATTGCGTGATCCAATCCCCGAGAGCTTGGTGATCTATCGTGGGCTTCAATGGAAGCCCATATGCGATCTCCATCAATGTGACTCCGGCGGACCATGAGTCCACTTTCTGATCGTAATTACTAGAGACGATGACCTCTTTGGCCATGTAGGCATATATTTCGAGCCGTGGCCAGCAATTTCCCCGTTTCATCGAGATTGGTCGCGCATCCGAAATCCGAAATTGCAATTTGAAATGAGCGCCTTACTCGGATGTTCGAGGGCTTAATATCCCGATGAACAATCTTCTGTTCATCGATGTACGAGAGGTCGCGTAGTAGCTGACACATGATTACGTACTGTTGCCTATCGTCAGGCTGGCTGACATCCTGTAGTATTCGAAGCTCGTAAAAGTCGAGCAAGATTTCGGGTTTGTGGCCGAATGTACCGAGATCTGACCCTTTGACACTTGTCATGGCATGCGTCTGGGAAAGAAGATGATTGAGAAAATATGCATAAGTGCCATCGGCGATATAGTGATGTTGCAGGTAACCAAGTTCTAAAATGACCATGTGCAGGAATCGCCTAGAACTGAATCAGTATCGCGAATTCCCATATATGAGAGCACTTACCGGTGCCGGTTTCACGGTCAGCATGCTCGATGTTTCGAAACGCGTTGAGTATTTAGTGAAGGTACAAGATCGGGTAAGACAAGTCTGTTTATGATTTCCTTGGTCCTGCGTGTTACCCCTGAGCGGGCAATACAGAGTCGCTGATTGCATCTCCTTTGGACCCGGCCGTCTCCACCAGAGTGTGATATGGACGGAACTGGCCTAGGCCGAGGTTCGGGACGGGGTTGGCGTTGGATTACCTTCAGCCATATCTTGCCGGGTACGTTTTCGCTTTCCCGAAGTTTGAAGAGGTCCAAGAGGACTAAGGGCCGCGACGTCCGGATTTATATTGCAGATGGATAGGCTGGTGATGTTAGCCTTGCTCGGGCATTGGGGTCGGTGAGCGTTGACGTTCGGAGACGGAAGACGAGCGGGAGCGGTGGCTTTCGAAGTACGCAAAGAGATCGGATGCAGGTGACCGGGAAGCCCTATCACTGTTTGTGGGAGAGCGGCGGACACTAGTAGACACGGAGTTCGTAGATGTCGAGGACCCACGAGAAAGGTGCCGGATTGGATGGCGTCTATTGCCACGATTCTGTCGAGACCCTCGACCGCCTCGTGGGCGTACGGGATCTGCGTCTTTGTTCTCCTCGTCTAGTTCTCGTACAACTGCGGGGACGGCGATGTGCTGGGGGTCCGGCTGCGGTCCGGTTGCGGTCCGGGCTGCACCAGGGGTTCTCCAACCGCTCGCGCGAGCCATCGAAGGCGTTGAAATGAGGTTAAGAGTGATGCATTGGTAGGGCTGCTGCTGCTGCCTATATAGCCTACCGGCTGCCATCGGGCTGGTAGGCGCCCATCAACAGAACGAACCGCCGAGCGATGGAACCTATATTCGTGCGCAATGGAGTTTGTCAATTTAGGCAAATTGCAACAAAGGAGTA
>ML976672.1:554492-680124 GCA_010015655.1 Bimuria novae-zelandiae CBS 107.79 | reverse complement strand
GGGGGGGGGGGGGGGGGGGGGGAGAAGGTCGTGTCGGTATTAGGTGCCGTGGGTATAGAAACCCAGTGTCGCGTACTGTACTGCTCTTTTACTTCGAATTTCTCGTCTCTCTCTCCTACCCGTGCCCCAAGATCTTGTTCAACCTTCTTAGCAAAATGAACCAATATTAATCAAGTAGCTTAGTATGCCTTATTACGTTCGATCTTTCTCAAACCTCTCGTCTCAATATCCCGGTCATGCGCAAACACCAGCTCCAACTGCTCTTCTTGGTTGACGCGTATTCCAACACTTTCGCGGAAGGTCTGCATAGAGTTGATACCGACAGAGGTATGATCCAGATGATCCGACTTTCTGGACTGGAGAACCAGTGATGAGGATGTATGCGATGTAAGAGATGGCGATTATGCAGTACGCTGTTATTTCGGTGACAGAGAGAATGACTGCAGTGGATGAGCTCCCATGTCCATAGCCTTGGAGGACACGTGTATATGTGAAAGGCGTCCCCATATTCCCCAGTTTCGTGAAGGACGTATCGTACCACTGCCAATTGGGAACCCTGGAAATGGCTGTAACGAACAAAGCAGCCAGTTCCACGGTGAATTCGTTGTTGGCAAGATCGGCCATTGCTTTATGAAATCGGGCGTCGAGCCAAGAGCTATTCGCCAATTGTAGTGCAATCGATCTCGCTTTATCTTTTTCCGTGATGTTCGAGCTCTGGATGAAGCCAGGCTGGTAAAATGCACCTTCAGTATCGTATGTGAGTGAGGTGGTAGCACCTCTGACGTCAGTCACGTGGCTACAGATGTTGTGGAGCACCATGAAGACTAGGATGTGTTTGGCTAGGATAAGCGGACTTAATCGACTGGATCGCCTGAGGGGATGCATAAGCAGCCTACTTGATCGCTTTGGGGCTTTGAGATACCTGAGAGACATCTTAGTGTGCATCAATCGTAAACGCCTGTCGCGGGGTTTTCATAGAGGAGGCATGGTCTTGACCCAAAAAGGTGTAGTCTTTTCACATTGTATCCACACTCCTCGATCCCCAGTACTGCTCGTAAAATTAAAATTTGCGTGATTATTCACTTGCAGCACTGTGGCGTTTCCTTCACCACCAGGGCATCGTAATTTGGGTCAAGGAGGGCAACTGGTATTGGTCTACGAAACTGACTTGGCAACTAATGGCCTAACCTCGTCTCGCTTCCTATCACACAGGCATGTAGGACAGTTATTTGCGCGTAAACTGGCTTTGTAATAGAATGAGACATCAGCGATCATGGTCTCCATCCTCCAGTCCTTGTTCGGAACAGTCCCTCAGGATCCACTTCCTCCTGAACCCTCCTCGCCAAAGCCCTATTTTCCGGCTTCAATCTCCCGAAGTAGTCCTGACGAAAGAAGCCATAGTTCATGAAAAGAGGATTGTAACTTTTTGGAAGCGTCCCGTCCTGTTGCCATCCCAAAACTCTTTGCCGCACGCCTCCATAGGTGGCCTCCATCGTATCCGCCATTCTGTCGTAGCTTGACTGCAGAGTGAACGCGTAGTTCATCTCGATGATAATCCGATCGACCGAATCGTCTGCCTCGATGAGATCAGGACTGCGCGCACGTGCTTCGCGAGCAATAGCTTTGGGAAATGGCTGCCAGGCGATGGACACAACGATGCCGGGCTCAAGCAGTGTGGTATCTGTGATGTTCCTCCAATGGTTATGCAGCTCTTCCATGACCTTGACCTCGTCTTTGGCTGAAGGAATCGGGATGGTCTCTGTTGCAATGTCCACAACCTCGCCTTTCAAAACAACCCAGTTACTCAAGGCCATGAGGTCCGCGTATGTGCGCTGCCGCGTAGTATCCAGCAGCGGGTTGATGTCCGTGAAGTTGGCGAACTTCCCTGCCGGAGGAGACGGTCCGTCATAGAAGAGAAAGATGATCCACGAATCTACCAGGTTGACGTTGGTCCTCTCTGCGGTCACAATGACAGCAGCTTTGGGGTCGGTATTGTACTCGGTGAAGTCGCGCACCGCCTTGAGCAGCTTCCTATCTTTCGCCGGTGTTCTCGGGTACACCAGATTCCCACCCCAGATATTGCCTTGGCGCTGTCCCTGTAACCTGGATACACAGTGAGCACACGCTCTTCGCCATACACATGTATAAATCTGACCTGTAGTTCGTGACAATACCGAAATTGTTGCCACCTCCCTTCAGCGTCTTGAAGAGGTCCGGATAATTGTCCTTGTTGACGTGGCCGATTGTACCATTCGCATAAACCAATGTATACTCGAGGACCAGGCTCGCAGCCCAACCATACTGCGCACTCATATACGACAAGCCACCCCCGAGCACCAAACCGCCAACTCCGGTGTTCCCAATCCTACCACCAACGAACGTCCACCCACTTCCTTGCAGCTTTGCTGCAATTCCATCAAGCCGATTTCCGGGTCCGACGTCAATGATGCCGGTAGCCTGATTTACGTCTGCCTGATCAAGATGCTCTGTAACAATGAGAGGGCCACCGTGTACGCTGGAGAACCCATTGTTGGGATTGTGACCACCTGACTTGACAGCGAACTTCTCGTCTGTTGCTGCGAGGATCTTGACTACTGTGGAGACCTCTTCAGTTGACTTCGGAAAGATGATGCAGCTGGGCAGAAGGGCTGAGCAGGACGTCGACCAATATTGCGTCTGCTCTTCGATATAGGCGAGATTGGAGGGGCGGGTGACATTGATGTAATGAAGAGCTTCAACTTCGGAGCATGTATCGGCGAGTACTAAGCTTGCAAAGGTCAAGAGTACTGATGGAAGTAGGAAGGACACCATCGTTGCGGACGGATGAGTGGTTCTGAGCGAGGGAGCACCCGGTGCATGCTCCTTCTTCGAAGCTCTGAGGGCAATACTTATCCTTCGCTGGAACAGTTGAAGCTGCTCATATCGTCTCTGATGACGTAGGTCCGGTCTTGTCGGTGCATGCGGAGGCGAATTTACGAATATTCGGGCATGATCCAGCACCCAGCTCGCCTTGGCACCAGGAGTTGGGATCCTTCAAGCTCACGTCTTGTACCAATGATTGTTCACAGGCACCGATACCGCGAGGAGAGTACTCGCTGGGATGCAACCCTTCTCTCATTGTCCGCCTGACCCTTGCCCCGACGGTTCTCAAGGCAGCTCCTTTGATACGAACTAATGTTGAAGCTAACTTCAAAGCGTATCAGTTCTTCAGAAGGGATCGTGCCAGACGTCATATCGTTTCCCCTTTCAACAGACCTTTTCGCTCTCAAAGTCGCTGCACTTCGTATCTGCATGTGCTATCGTCTTGTCCGCCTGCACGCCGAGTAAGAGTAGGTGTAGACCAATAGTAGCGCCACCTCCGCAGTTCCACGTATCGTAGCCAGGAGAATACCTGGTTTTCAGAAGCCTCCGGCGTTTAGACACGTGTTGTCTAGCCCAAAAGCGCACATATGCAGACGCGAACCGGTAGAAACCCGACAGCGTGCAGACACGAGCGGTGACAATTGTAGCTGACTACCTGGGGTACCAGCGGGGTCAACGAGCTCGTGTATGCCTGCTGGTAATCTGTAGAGCTTGGTGGGTCGTATAGGCTAATATGGAGTTCGTATTTTCTCAGAGAGGAATGTGCTTTCGCTAAATGGTGCTTAAATTGGTAGTACGGATGACGATCACCTGTATTGGAGGGGCCCTAACTGAAACAGTAATGGAGTCGTGCGAAGTCAAAGCCTTCCACTTTAGAATTTTTTGCTGGCTAATCTTGTTCCTAGACCCATACACAATTTTCGGCCGCCTTTAAAGTACATGCATCCTAGCATATAGCATAGTAGCGCTTTTTTAGGAATTAGGTGATATGAAAAACCGAGGACTTAGCATTGGCGTATGACGTTGTCCAGTCCTGTGGTTGCACTTCCACGACGGCCGCTCAACTTTCTCGGCGTAACCAGTTAGACTTGCCACAATGCTCTTTTCACGCCTAGACACTCCGGATGAAGGATAACACACCTTCACCAAATCCCTAAGGTTCTCCTCGGCGATGTAATGTCCCGCATCTTCCACCTCAGCAATTTTGAAGTTTCCTGCAGTAGCCTGCTCCATCATCTCCTGCGCACTCTCTAGTAAAAAGCTTCCGGGCCAAAACATGCCCACGCTCTTTACCCCCAGTTTTCCGTGCTTCTCCAAAAGCGAGGTGTTTTCCTGGTCGTCTTGTTGAAACGCGCGATAGACTTCCATTCCTGCCCTAAACGCGCCAGGCTGCGAATATGCCAACACATAGTGCTCCAAATCCTCCGGCGCAGTGATGTCCATGGATGGATTGGATTAACGAATCCATCCATATCCATCCAATCCAAACAGCCTATGGAAATCTAATCCATCCACGTAGATTGTTCTATACCTAATTAGGCGTTGTCTAGACCTAATTAAGGTATTAAATTAGTAGTTTTGTCGTCTAATAGTTTTCCTATGGCTTATTAAGGCAAGCGACCTAAAAAATCGTAATATTTAAATTTAACCTTACCTAGTTTAACGAAACTTCTATAACACCTATTTAATAGCTCTAAAATAGTTAAAGCTACTTTTATTTAGTATTTTCTTAAATCCCGCGACTTATCTTTACTAGTTATTTAATTATCTATTAAAATGCGCCTTTGGTCAAATAGCAAGCGCCTATAGCACTAACGCACAAAAACCTCTCTAGAGCCACCTAGTATCTCCCTACCTACGCTAATAATTATAGAAGCTTTGGAGGCTATTAAGACGCCTATTAAAGGGGTAAAATAATAGATTAAGTTAAATTCTGCGTTATTATAAACCTGTAAGCGTGTCTAGGCGCTAGAAGTGGCGTTAGTGCCAGACTTATAGGGCTCTCTATAACTATTCGTTCTATTAACTTAAAGTAGCTAGCAGAGTAGCAGTACGTATAGTATAAACTTATAGTTACTTAGTATATCTATTAACGATGTTTATGGCTCTATTACTAACCTTGTTACTATAGATACTGGTGTTAATAATTAGCTTAATTCTTAATTAGAGGCATTAGAATTAACTTTGTAATATACTACCCTAATTTAATTAGCATTAGCTAGAGACTCTATATATGCTACGAGACGCCGCGAGATTAAGATATTAAGCTTTAATTACTTTTAGATTAACCTTACTAATAACTAGGCGTTTAACACTTATACTAAGGTATATAATCCTAAAGGGAGGCTTAACTTATAAATTTAGAAGTATAGCGTCCTACTTAAAAGCACGAATAAGAAGATATTTACTTAGTTCTTCTTGTGTAAACCGTGCTATATTAACTGCTTTAAGGCGAAGATCCTTAATGTGAGAAAGGGGTATAGGTTAGTTACTAGCTATCTTAAGAAATATAAGATCTTTAATCTAAATTATTAGCCCTTTATAGGGCAGGATAAGATAGATTAGTTCGCGCTTAATATATCTTCTTTAAAAAGTTTAGCTACTATTAATGCTGTAGCGTCTTCCTTTAACGTCGATAAGTTCTATTAACTTTTAGTTAGATAGATTGTTATAAGCAGGATCCCCTTTGTTAAGCTAGATGCTAAGGAGCTCCGTGAGGTGTTTTAGTATTTTAATTTAGCTACAAAGATGCCTCGCGCAATCCCATCTCGCAATACAATAAGGCGTAGGATCTCCGTGGAGTACGCACGTTCGAAGGATGTGGTTGCTGCCCACCTAGACCAAGCTATTACGAAGATTCACCTAGCCTTCGACTTATAGACTTCTAGTAATAATAAGTCGTACAATAGTGTTGTCGTATAGTTTCTTAATAAGAAAGGCAATCCACGAAACCTTCTTCTTACTCTTAAAGCTATAAAAGATGCCTATACTAGTAGAAATATTATAGTATTGCTATAGGGGGTTATCTCTTACTAGGGGCTTTAAGACCGCGTAGGATATCTTACCTCTAACAACGCCGTAGCTAATAATATAGTAATAGACGCTCTAGGGGAGATTTTTAAAGAGAATTAGCTTAACTTTAACCTTAAGTAGTAGCGTATAAGGTATATAGGGCATATCTTTAACCTTGTCGCGAAAGCGCTAATGTTTGGAGCTAATATTAGTGGCCTAACTTAGGCAAAGGAGGTAGCATTTTTTAAGCAATATAAAGCTTATAGGACTGTTAGAAAGCTTCGCAATATTATTAAATAGATTAGAAAAAACACCTTAAGAAACGCCAGGTTTATTACTACTTAGGAAGTTTATCCTAGATAGGTGCGATTAGATGGCCTCACAAGACCTTTACAGTTAATACTTAGTAACGCCACTTACTAGAATTTTATATACCTAATAATCAAGCGAGCTATAGTGCTTAAAGAGGTGCTTAACAACTTTTATAGAGACAAATTACAGTCTCTTAATAATACTAGATCGTAGTGGCAAAGTGGTAGCTAGTAAAGTTAATCTATTAGCTACTATTAACTAGATCTTTGTCTTTCTATAGCTAAGTAATAGTACTTAAAGGAGAATCTTAAGCTTCTTAAACTTTTAAATAAGCTTACTTTACGCCTCTAAGGTTATCTTAGTAATAGTAACAATAATCCTTAAGAGTATAGTAATATTAGATAGTTATATACTTCGCTAGATAATCTCCTAATAGACCTCGAAGCTTAAGAACTTTAAGCACAAACAGATAGAGATATCCAGCTTAAATAGCGTCTTTACAAAGGCTAGGAGACAGCATTAAAGTACTACACCTTGTTTACAGAGTCTCTGGCCTACACGGTGGCAATCGTCTTAGATCCTACCTAGGGCATGGATTACATCCGTTCTTAATAGGCAATAGAGCATCTAACTTGGCTAGGTATCGCACAAGGATAGATTGAAGAGCTATATAACTATAATTACAAGGATAGAATAATACTTAACTAATAAGAGATAGACCTATTTTCTTCTAAGACTGCCTAAGCGCTCTTAAGATAGGAGACCTTTACGCGAAAAGGTTAAGTAAAGGTAAATAAGAAATAACAGGTAAATAGCGACAAGTTAGTAGAGTACTTTAAGCTCTCTTAGTTCGCTATTAATATTCCTCCTTTTATTTAGTAGTAACAGGATAAGTAACGACGACGCTAGCTAAGAGTATCTTAGATAGCTCTTAACGTACTTTCTGCCATGCCTATAAGCGATGGACCTGAGAGAGCTTTCAGCGGCGCAGGTAACCTTATTACAAAGCCCCGTAATTGTCTTAGTAACAATATTATAGGGCATCACGAGTGTATGGCTTCATGGGAGAGGGCAGGATTAATTAAGATTAGTAATAACTCTATAGAGGACTTAGATAAATTAGATAATATAGATAAGGAGATATTAGACTAGAATTTTACGCGCTATTTTTTATAGTGCTCTTTTCTCCTATATTAAAATACTAAGGTACTTTATTAATCTATTTCTGCTATATCGTTAATAAGGTATTAATATATTATCTAGTTCGAGCGCCTGCGTGGCTAAAGTAACAATTCTTAATACTAAAATAGCTATTAAGATAGATATACTTAATACTAAACGCTAGAATAAGCTTTTGCGACATCTGTAGCGTCTAATAGTGGAACATAATAAGCTTAAAACGGATGGATTAGATTTCCATGGATTTTGTGGATTTTGCATGGATGGATATCCAATCCATCCGTGAACATCACTGCTCCGGCGTTAAGAATGCACTATTCACACACATCATCTCAAAGAAGTGCTGTAGATACAACCTCTCGCGTCCCTCAACGAGTGCCTCGGGCAAATCTTGAATCTGGTGGAACACGAAGTGGAACACATCCGCCGTGCCCTTGATATTCCTGTAGAAGCTTGTCCCAGGAAGCGGACATTCACCTCAGTTTAGACTCGCAACCTCCTCTGGCCAAGACATGGCGTATACCCATGCGATCATGCCGCCGATATCATGGCCTACAATGTGCACCTGTCCCTCAATCTTGAGGTGATTGGTGAGGAGTTCATGGAGGTCTTTGGCCATTTGGCTTTTGGTCTAACCGTGTAGTGGCTTTGACGATTTCCCTGCGCCACGGTAGTCTGGGGCGATAACGCGGTAACCGGCATCCGAGAGGAGTGTGATCACGTGCCGAAACTGGTAGGACGTTTGGGGGAAGCCGTGGATGAGAAGAATAACCCCTTTCAGTTGATCAGAGGAGGGTACAGGGCAATCGATGTAGTTGAGGCGGACTTCACCGGATAGCACGTTCCTAGTCGTGATGGTGGCGGTGCGCTGGAGCCAGCGGGATGAATCGTATTGTAAATTCGATATGCGAGATGTAAAGAGGGAATATCTTGGCTCAGAGAACAGCTTGAATCCCTGAAATGAATGGGATATGTGAAATGAGTGCGAAAAAACTTGGAACTAAACGCTCGATGTTCTTGTCTGCACCGGATGTCCCCACAAGTTCGTTTGTCAGCTATGACGCTCATGCAGCGTCAGTACGTCCGTGGTTGCACATTCGGCAACAAATCGAAAACTTAACTTGAAAATTGAGTCACCTAATCTATTATGATACGCAGCTGCACATGCTCGTAGCTGCCTCGCACGAGAATAATGCATCCAGAGAGCACACCTAGGTACACATTCCCTGCTAGCTCGCACATCGACTTCGATGCAGCGTTATAGTACTGTACAAACAACACATAGAACTCAGTGGAACTACTTCTACTAATTGCCCAAGGTTTCGGCCAATACCCGTTTGCGCATACTCGTTCGCACTCTTGTGTGGCTTCCAGAAGTGTACACCTGCTTAGGTTCTCTTTATCTATAGTTCTGGTATAGATTCTAAATATCTTTGTATCCTATATGAAGCTATCTAAGTAGATGTTAAATGACTACTATAGATAATCCTTTACGAGTAAGTTTCTTCAACATATTTTACGCCCTTGACAGGCAACATTTCAGTCAGCTTCCAAATGATCTTGATATGGCTCCCCTGATCTTAGGATCTAACAATTCGTATATCCTATAGTATCGATTTCCGGATTACGCCGCTGCCTTAACATTAATGTCCGTCTCCACTTCTACCTCATACCCTTCTTCACCACCAATGGTATCCCCAGGCTCCACTTTAGATACGCAAAACAACATATGATACACCTCAAAATCTTCCCAACCCCAAAGAGACATATCGTCTCAACAAAGCGTGCCCTCAAAGCCACCTTATGCTGCGCCAACAAGTATCCAACAGCAACCCCATTCGGCGACCCCAACAACGCCTGTCCCCCAGATCCATCCGTCGAGAACCCCACACCAGGGTATTATCGACAGCCTCTTCCCGTTCACCAGCCGATTGATAACCTTTTGTGTAGTCTCATTCGTGACATCGAGTGCGAACGCGTAACACAGATTCCTGCGTCGACTCGGTCCGGTGTAATTCGCTTAGACAGCGAAGATAATGTCCGAGGAGGCTTTTAGGGCTGGGGTTTCGAAGGAGCCTGGGTTCTCGCTGAGTATGTAGTTTGCGCTTTTTCGGTTGATGAGGGCGATGAAGCCGTCGTCGGGGTTCATGGCGAAGTTGCAGTAGGCACCGCTCACTGAGGTAACTTGGATTAGTACTTAATATCAAGATTGAATAAGAAGGAGTTTAAACTTACCCGATACTCTTCCCCAGACACAAAGTACGTCTGCTGGACGCTAGGTGGTTTATTCTTATTGGGGGAAGAGGGCAATAGCACATGGAAGGAATTAAGGAATACACTGATTGCATTTGTGTGTGAGTGATAGCTAAGATATAGACTGCTAAGCCATCTAGGCAGCAGTAAGGAGTGTAGGCAGCCGTTCTGCTAGTGCGGACTAGTATAGGCAGTAGCAGACTAGTGCAGGCTACCATCGATCATAGGAAATAGATCACGCTACAAACCGTGACAATTCTTGTCACTGAGATCGCCGTGTATGACTTCGAAGACCTTGGTTTTGCCGCCGTGATCTTTAAGTGTCGCGGAGAGGTCGTGAGCTTAGAAAGCTGCACCGGCGCCCCAGGCCTCCTCGAAGTCGGGAAATTATGTACATTTGCGGATGCGATAGCCCCATTTCTCTAAGTCCAGTCTAGCAGGCAAAGAGGTAAATTTGCTTTCTGCAGACTTAACAGGAGGTACGCAGAACTGTCCTGCGTTTTCGATGGTCGCTTCAGCGCATGCAACAGTCGGTATTACTGGCCGTACTTTACGGTCCGTAATTGGTTTTGGGCCGTACGTACCGTAGTGAGGTGCCCACCGTACTAGGCACCGTACCGTACCAACTTTTGGCCCGTAATACGGCTGTACGGAACCTTTTCTGGCTAGGGTGGGTGAATTGAGCGTTCGGGGGCGGCGCGGCCGGAGGAGGCGCCGAAGGTGGCTAGGTTGTCTCATAGGGCCTGCGGTCAACGTAGGCGTCCCAGCCCTCCACCCTAGCGCCGTATCACGCCTCTGCCGCCTGCAAGGCCCTCACCTCAGCAAGCTCATCGCGCTCGTCGTCGCCGTCGGTTAACTATTCACAGGTGTATTCCACAGGCCGCAATTTAGGGAAGGAGATAGATATTAATTAGAATAATTTATAGCATAGTAAGACTAAGCTTATAGGCGCGCGGGCTAGTTGCTATATATAGTATAAATCTAAGTCCTTAAGTGGCTGCAGATCTGCATCTATATAGCGATATAGAGTAGCTACCTTATAGAGTTAACCTCCTATATAAATGTAACGTCGAAAAGAGTAGAGTGTTGAGGCAATCGTTGTTGATTGAGTAGCTACACTACAGGAGCTATATACTGTGTGCATCACGTGCACGGGCCGCACGGGTGGCCCAAGCTTCCATACTGAACCGTCACAATAAATAATAAGGAGAGAGACGCCAACGCGGTTAATAGCAATAATAACGTTCTAGAATTCCTAAATGCCCTAAAGGATAACTTTAATACTAGCCTCCTTCTTAATTAGAAAATTTGTATATACTACAGGCTGTATAGACCCCTAAAATAAACCGTACAGTAATCCTACAGTACTGTACCGGCCCCCCAGCCGTAGCGTACGTACCGTAGTAACTAGCAACCGTAACGTAACCGTAGTAGGGTCGAACCGTCCGTATTACGTACTGTTGCAAGCGCTGGCTCGCTTTCGACATTTTTATAAGCATTGAACCCTTGGCCCGACATCCCTCGTATTCTTCGTCGTTGGCTTGTGGTCGTGGTCGTTCATCGGAATGCTTGGACGATATGGATGTTGGACTAGGGTGCGAGTGGCCTTCCATAGCAACGATCTGAAGTTGGGAGAGGCTTGACTTGGGCCAGATACACTAGCAGTTGTCACTGTGTGTTTCCTGGTGTTTGGTTGCGTATTCAGAAACGTTCGGCAGTGATCCAAGGCTGAGCAGTCGTTATATGAACTCGAGTGGCCCATTCTAAACATTGTGACGCACTTTTCACTGCTGTAAGTGACTTTTATCACATAACTCGAGTCTGTGACATGATCCGTGGCCATTTTTTTCAACCAAGCGTGACCTAATTTCATGTCACTGTTTTCGCTTTTTCAACTCCTAGCGATCCTTCTAAGTTGATTCTCTAGTGTCATGTTGGCCGTATCCGTCGCTCAAGCCAACTTGATAACGGAGACGCTCGTGACAGCCTAGACTTGCGTGTGAAAAGCCATAGATGCTTCCGCTATGCTCTTCTACACAGCTCATCGGCGTGTTGAATCCATATATAAGCAGAAGCTTACGCCTAAAGCCCATCAGATCTGCCTGACGCACCGCGGTCTCAAATAATAAGTTGTAAACCGCTTACTACGGCTGTACCAACCGATGTATACCTTGTATCCTACAGCATGTCAACCTGTCCTCCAGAAGATTTTGCAAGTCCATTTCGGGGAAGTTATATGTTCGCCCTGCGATCGTTTTGATGAATTGTATAAACATCGGGCTTGGTGTAGTTTGACGCATATATTGCGCACTTGATACAGCAGCCCGTCGAAGTGGAATTAGAATCGGAGTGATGTTCCAGAGGCCCTTGGCTGTCGCCGAGCCTATATTCTAGAATGCCAATATAGCCCATACCATATGTATCTTAAGGATTGGCACCATGTCAGCTTCATCAATATCTCCCGAGTGAGGAGTGAGTGATAGTGGGCTAAAGTCTCCTTTTTTAAAGTAAGTAATCGCAATCTAAAGAACTGCCTTCATAGTTTGTCTTACCTATAATATCTTTTGTCTTTACTTTAACTATACCAAATAGAGCATGAGCAACAATAAAGGCCTAAATAGAACCCCTACTTTGCGAGAATAGCAAAGGCACAAGCGAGGTAAAGGCGTAAGTAAAGCCAATTGTCCCCTGCGCTTTAGTATTCACACGCCCTCCTAATCCCACAGACCAATATCCTTACAAGTTCCAGCCAATCGCTCAAGTTTGTAGTCAATGTTAAAGCAATTCCGTTCTTCATTCCCAACCTTCTGCATGTCTCCGAGAAAAGCACGTGGCGCATCCTCGACAGGTGTCCATTCATTCATCATATTCCTAACATCTAAATTTCAACTAACTCCACACCTGTCCACACCCGTGAACACCAGCGAGCATTGAATATCCGTGTGATGCATTTGCTTCGTTCGCGAGTGCTTTGGCCATGCTGTAGAAGGTCGACTGCATACGTCTAAGATAGTCTAAGTGGATCGGGCTGAATACGGCGTTGTAAAATATCTCTGGGATGGCTGTAATGTCCGTCTTGATCTGAGTCTGCCTCTCCATGTGTTAGACTCACGTGATCGAACCATATCTCCAATCCGTCTTTGATATACGGAGGGAGGTCACTGCTAATTCACCTAGTCAGCCAAAGATCAGGTTCATCACTCAAGACTGGAGGCTTGTGGATGCACTTCACAAGCAAGACACCAGGCCATACACCACAATGCTAAGACACGAGTCTAGTTCACATTGATACCACACTAAACCCTGCCAGCCATGCCCTACTACCGCTCCTTCTTCGTGGAAAACACCCCCTCCAACCAACCAATCAAACCCCTCCAATCCCGCCACTCCCACCGCACCCCTGTCCCGCACATATGCCGTACCCTCGCCTCTCACCCAAACCCTACATCCTGATCGCCATCCCCTCCCTGCCGTGCCCACAAACACCTTCCACAACACCCAAGCCCCACTCTCACCCCAGTGTCGTACGCGCCTCCAGCTACACTCGTTGTACGCCCCACCCTGCCGCCGCTGGGAAACCCAGCGTAACCTCGCGCAACACGACACCGTCCCAGCTTGACGGATATTCTCCGACGCCGTTCTGTGCGCCCGGGTCGCGCTGCCGGACCGCATTGGAGGCGCCTGTTGAACTAAAGGTGGAGATTGCGTTCATGCGAGTGGGCGAGGCTGCCGGTGGGTGGTACTGAAGAAGCGGTGAACACCATCCCATCTCATGCCCTCTCTCTCGTCCCTATCGCCTTCCATCCCACGGTCCTTAACATGCAAACCAAATCAAGAACACGAACGCGCATGCTTAGAACAAAAGAAAAAATGCAGTGTAATCCGACTGTTAGAAATTAGATTTGCCTTCATTCTAATCCCGTCCAAGAACCATCAAACCATGGCGGCATGCGTGCCGCGACAAACTCTTCCAACACCGTCGCTTCATGCCAAAGTAATAAATCAAAAACGCGTGGCCAAAAAAGGGTGCACACAAAGGGGAAAGTACAAGCGCGATGATCACTGCAAGTGAAACAACGTGTGGTAGAAGAGGAGAGGGGGGACCTGGGGGATATCTTGCTGCCATGCTGTCGTGATCCATGCAGAGGAGAAAATAGAGCAGACCAAGTTACTCGTAACGAATCTTTGTTTTGGGAAATTGAAGAGAACCAGTTTTGAGCGAAAGATAGAAGCGAACCGACCCAAAGTGCGGGTCTGAAAAACATGCAATAACAGGAAAAAACCATTCGATATTGTTACATATTCAGGGGAAGTCGTGCAGTTGTATGCCAGATGCGAAAGCGAGCTCTCAAGAGTGCAATATGCCTAATGTTCCATCCGTCGAATCGACGAGGCAACATCGCGGTTTAGTGACTTCTGCTCAATTTCCAAGACAGGCAAGCCATGTCGCAAATGCGAGCAATGACCTGCTGTGTACCAGCCCTGCACTCGTGGCTGACGAAGTGCATGGCGACAGTAAGCTTATTGATGTCGTCTTCAGGATCATGATCGACGGGAAGCGGAATTGCGTCTGGAAAACCGCGAACGCGATTGCCAACCTGCCGTGCAACAGCGATAGAGTAGATAGCATCACGGGTCTCTACCATCTTTAGAACGCCTCGCATCCTGGTGAGCGCCATTTCCGCGGGTCCGTCTATCGCGGCATCCGTGTTGGCGTGGACTACAAATTCTCCAAGCTGGTCCCAGAAGGCCCATTCGTCGCTTTTGTCCTCTGGAAGCCCGGATGGGAATGGCATTTGACGCACCGGGTTCGTGTCCAGGTTCTGGTTGGTCAGAAGCGCTTGCAAAATATCGAATCGAGCTCGTGCTTCCCTCAGCAACAGGTCGTTGTGCTGGTCGTGTTCGACCTTGATAGTACCATTGTCATGGGCGCCATTCAATGGTAACCGGCACGTGCCCAGAAGATGCCAGATGAGACGGGCTTCTTGACTGAAGACTTGGCTCACATCCGCAGCACCGGTCTTGATCTTCATGGTTTCGGCGAAGAAAATCGCCTCTTCATGCAGATTCTGGTTACTAAAGACATGTTTTATGGCGTTGTCGTTCGTCGAGAACCAATCCGTTTCCAACATCGAATTAAGCCCTAGGCAATAGTCTTTGCTGAAGATGAGATGAAATTCATCGTCCAGTTCGCGAGAAAAGGAACCATTGCGGGGAGGCACGTTTGGTGGGTAGTAGCCGGCAATAGCAAATATCTCGTCGATCTGTAATTGACGCCCTATCGGAGTGATCAGACCAAGATCCGAGATGGACCGGTACGGGTGGAATAAGTTAGGGATCTTACCTTTGAGGACTGGTGCTTCGATAGGCGCGTACGGGCTGCCTCGTAGTCTAGCCTGGAGCGCATGCGTGCCATTGTAGGACGGCTGTCCATTCATCGCAGGGTCGGCGGAAGCGAGCTGAGGGTCGATGGCGTTGTTAAAGTTGTCGTGGTGCGAGGGGGTTGAGCTGCCTGTTGAAGCTGCAGGTGCGAAGCCAGCGTTGGATGCGGGCGCGTAGCCCTGAGGGACCTGTGGGCTGTACTGCGACGACGCCGAGGCCGGCGGAGAGGTTGCAGGTACGGTTGGCTGTTGCGGTGTCGTGTTGGGAGCGGGTTGCAGGTTGGCAGGTCCGGGTTGTTGCTTGAAGATGGGATCGTAGCCCATGCATTCGCGCTTGCTCTTTTGGCAGTTGCGACACACGGGATGCGCTTCGTCGCACTGGGAAGGAACGATGTTAGCTCGGACACGTGAAGGGGTGAGGTCGGATTAGAGCAGGGAAAATAGTTTGGATCGCTCGCTTCATGGTGGCTCGGTTATAGACGACACGGTCTCGAGGGTGCGTGCCTTGCACTTTCAACTCGCTCGGCCGCACCACGGCGCGTCTACCATCGCACGCCATTGAGCTTTCTCCGCTGCTTACCTTTATTCGCCGCTTGCGACACGTCAAGCAGCCCGTTTTCGTGCGCCGCTTGATCTCCTTCTTGTGGCGCCCGCCCGACATCATCCTGCCTCCGTCTCCTGCCTGCGGCGGGAGCTGGTAGCGCATCGCGAGGTGCTGCGAGCCCATCTGTATCGGCTGGCCGGGCGGCGGATGCCCTGGGTGCGCGTAGTACTGCGGCATTCCGTGCTGGGGCGGCGGGAGCGACGAGGTCATGGGCGGGCCCTGCTGTTGCTGCTGCTGCTGCTGGCCATCGACGCGTATCGGCGGGAGGTTGAGCGGCGGCAGGTTCATGTTGGCTCCTCCCTGCGGCGACCGGTAGGGCTCCGCGCCTGGCTGGCCCTGCGGCGGTGGGTACGTGTAGGCGGGCATCTGGGGAGAGGGATAGGAATGGCCGGGCGACGGGTAGGAGGGGTTTTGGCGGTGGTGGTCCGCCATGTTGTTGGACATGGCGCCGTAGGGGAAGGACATCTAGGTCCTGCTGCGCAACGGGCAGGCGCGCTCCCAGCGAAGCTATGGTGCCGCTGGCGAAAGGGTACAGCTCAAGCGAGAGTTAAGACTTCAAAGTTCGGACGCCAACAGAGGCGAGGCCAGGGGTGGCGCCTCGGTTCGAGCGCCTGTCTGCAAGTGCAGTTGCACTGCGCCAGCGAGGACAGCGGCGCCGAAAGCCTGTCGTGAACGAGCTGAGGTGGACGGCAGGCGCGCAGGGTGAAGGGGACGAGAGGGAAAACGAGCCTATCTTTGCAGGGCCTTGAGGCGCTGCGCGAAAATGTGTGCTGCCGCCGCGGGCCAACCTGCGCTACTGGGATGGGGTCGCTAGGCCTGGTCTTCGCGGTTAGATTCGCTGCTGGGCGTGTGCGTTGACCTCAGTCGATGCACAACAACGCCGGCGCTGCCTTCTTCTGCAAAACGGCAGATCCAGATGCGGTGGGTGGTGAATGCGAGCGCGGGCAAAGGACACTGCACCCACAGGTGCGCGCTAGGCCCCTTTTCGTCTACCCATCACGTGCGCCTCGCTGGTCCACGGGTGCTGAGGCTGGCCCACGGTCCAGATGTTCCTTGGCCGCCCACCCTCTTTCCAGCATCCTTGGACGACCAACACACCCCTGGCCGCTCGCGAGTACCCGCGGGATAGGCTAATGCTAACGTGCTGGCCAGCATGGGCGCCGCACACTCAGTCATCAATCCATCATGCTGGCCGTCCCAAAAGAGCGCCTGCCTGCAGCTCGCCAGCGCTGACGTCCGTCGTCCGGTGCTGCTATACCTGTCCAAGCCCTCGTGGGTCTCGCGGCGGACACCCATTTCCCACTGCCTGTTCCCGGCCGCTGGGCGGGGAGCGGCACGACTACGCTTTCTAGGCCTGTCTGTCGATGCCTCGGGACACGCCCTCACCTCTTCCGTTGTCTGGAATCGCACCCAACGCGCACAGCAACATGGAGTGATTGGGCCCAGAGCCACCAAGGCGTGTCTCTATCGCATCTGTCGGCCCGCCCATCCCGCGCGGTTGGATGCAGAATTGACTGCCTGTTCTAATCTCTGGCGACGCTGACAAGGCATGTAAATTTCCGCTTGCGCATGCCATTTACCCGTCGATGCCACATCTAGGAGCCAGCCCCTTCCTACTAGACCCGCTCGAGCTCCTGAGGACGGGTGAGCCGGCGCATAAGAGTGCTTGCTCAGACGGACTATCAGGCTGAGTGCTCGAAATGGCAGCCTGTAGCACAGGGGCTGTCAACGGACGAACGCAGCGTGCGGCCGTTGGACCCGTTGCGAGTGCGACATTCGCTGTGTAGCAGAGCTTCGCCAGAAATTCGCTCTCTTCCGGCGCCACAACTTAATAATGGCCAGAGTGTATGCATGAATGAAGATCCGGCATCTTCGCCGTCTTGCGTGCGAAGCGGCGCCTTGATTGACACTTGCAGCGCTCACGTTGCCTGCAGGGCACAGCCACGTACAGGTCGAATCTGCCGGAGGCGTTCTGTTCTTCGTTCTGTGCGACCAGCAGCAACCTGATGAGCGATCTATACAATATGCGCTATAGTCCTTTGACCTCATTCAGTGGAAGTGCTTGCTGGGGCATCCTTGCTTATGCGCACGAATCTTGGAGGCACGGAAGCTTTCTGGAAGCAGCCCGCAGCAGCCCAGGCCATCCCTACCGATATCAATTCAACATCGCCCTTCCGCACAGCGAACCGCCTTGTCGTTCTTGAATGCACGTACGCCGACTTTTGCACCCTGTGCTACGCCTAAACCCAGCGTGTCGTGCAGTATGACACACCAAGACATGGCAGCACAACAATGGCCTATCTATCCGGGCGAGCAGCACCCATTCGCTCCACTAGTCTCGCCGTCATCGCACGAGTTTCCCCAACACACCTAAACCGCGTGCAGGGATGCTCTCATTAGCATTACACTACAGTACGCCGTCCGGTCGTAATGAGGTTCCTGGTCCCATGAGTGACATCCGCGAGCCGCTCGCCTGACAGTTACGTGCCGCGTGGATCGTGCCAGTCATCCGCAGTGTGGCAACATATGCCCGGTATGCACCACAGACTCCGGAAGGCCCCTGACGCAAATCACCGGGCTCCTGGCGGAGGCTGAAATATTTTGTTGGCCAACCAGCAAAATCAACGACCAATTGTTATCTCCGACGAGTCGTTGCTTTTTCGCGGCTGGCTTATGAGCAGCGTTCATACTCGCTGGATGTCGAGCTGGAACCTCCGTAACACTGAGCTTTGATGATCCCAAAGATGTCTTTAAAATGTGTAGTAGTCCAGCATAGCGCCTGAGCGTACACGGTTTCTTTTGTTCTGAAACGGACGGATATCTCGAGACGACCGAGCCCACGTGCGGGATCGATAAACACGCGCTTCAGAGGTTCTACCTACGACAATCGTCCGCGTTGATCCCTCCACTATATACAGTACGAGTGCGGCAACACTTAGCGGAAGCGCGGATTAAAACGAAATACGGCACTTTACCTATGGTAGATACGGACGGTTTCAAGAGCGTCCGTGCTGTGCTAACCTCGGCTTGCCTTTGCGCATCGTCTGTGACATTGTTTGCTCCTTCTCGTCTAGGCAGCGCAGTTTGAATGAGGAAGGAGCGAAATCGAAACCCCTCAAGAATTCCACTGACTCTCCACATGGCTGCAGGATTGCAATTGGCTTTCTTGGTCCAATGGACTCGTGCAGTTGACCCCTGAGTGGTGCATACGGTGCGTCCCGCCTGGAGAAGAATGGTCGGTAAGACGAAGGTCTAAACTTGACATCCTATGCTAACATTCTGCCAATAACCGCGCGTCCCTAATAACAAGGAACAGCTAATCCTGTATAACTAGATCTTAACTTTTTTTTCACTACCCCTCTATATATAACTAATGAGTTATAGCTATAGTAATAATAGTGTTTTGAATAAAATTAGCGATAAGGCGCATCTAGCGATGTATAGTAATAATAATATATGTATTATATAAATTTATATCTACATTAGGGCTTCTCTAAATAGTAATATTAGTAGAGAAATGTAACTTTTTCTAGTCGCTTTCTCCTGTAGCTACCCACTACCTCCTGCTGTAAATTATATTAACTTTGTAATTTTATTTTTAAAACTTAAATAATTTTTTAATTAGATAAGTTATAAAGATTCTAAATAGAACATCTTATAGAGAATTTAATTCTTAGTAGTTGTATAGTTTTTATATCACACAAGCAGATCTTGACGCTATAAAGTAAACTATAAATCGTTTTAATAACGTGTTTAATAAGTAAGTGCTACAGGCAACCGAGCACTATACCCTACTAATATTTTACCTCTTTATAGTAACCTGTCTTACTTATATAATAGGACAATAGTATATAATTACTATACTAAATTAAATAGTACTTATAGTATACTTATTATATATTCGCATATTATAGTTAGTGTAACGTCAAAAAAGAGTGTTGAGTCAATCGTTATTTTGATTAAGAAGCTACTCTATAGAGCTATATAGTGTAGATCACGTGCACAGGCCGCACGTACGCGGGTGGCCCAAGCTTCATGTCCTAAACCGTCACACACTCCCTTAGCTTCATGTTAATTAAGAGGTGAAGCTAAAATCTTGCTTTATTAAGTAACTAAATATATAAAATTAATAATAATAATATTATTAACGCTGCCCTAGAGGTGTTACGCAATATTAATAAGGTAAAGCTATTTATAATAGGATACGCCTAGTTATTACCTTGGATCCTTAATCCTTAGTTATGCAAACCCTAGATATATAAGTTTAACGCCTAAAGCTTAACTTTAAATTTTATATTAAATTTATAAGTATTTTTTTAGCACTTTTAGCTCCTTAAGTACCTAGTCCTTTATATTAAATTTAATTACTTTTACTTATCGCGGGACAAGTAAATTTTGAATATAATTATAAACTAAAGCTATAAAGTAGCACAGAAAGTTAAAAAACTTACGTAGATAAATACTATAAAGATAACGCCTAAACTTATAAGAAAATAAAACCCTCCCTAGTAAGTAATTAAGAAGAAATTTTAATAAATACTTAAGGCTAGCAAGACTATCTTTACTAAATAAAGAAGTTGTCGGTTCACAGGTAGCAAGGAATAAACAAGTAACTCTCTGTCTTTGGTATCTGGTGTCTGTCTTGTCTTGTGTGTGTGCTATGATAGTTCTATATACCTTCCTTCCAGTTCTTGTGGATGTGATAGAGTACCAGGTGGTGTGGAGGCGAAGGGGTTTCGGTACAGTATCAGGTTAACTAGAAGTGAGGGGGTACAGGGGTATGATAGGGTTACACAGTTCCCTTAGTGCGGAAGGCGAGGCTGTGCAGACAGAAGTTATAAAAATAAGAATAAGTTATTTTACTAAAAGTTTATTATTTTAGCGTAAATAATTATACGCAGTAAGCTATTAGCTTATTAAAAAATAATAGCTAAGAAAATAAAAGGACAGCCTCTCTATTCATAACTAAACTTTAGGGATTGGGAGTTAACGAGAATAAAATATAATAATTCCTAAGTAAGATTAAAACACTTATTAACCTCTAAAATACCTTTTAAACTCTACTATAAAGAGTAAAAGGACTAACTAAGAAAATGGAAAAAAAGGGCTAAAAACCTTTAATAATATAATAATACCCCTAAAAGACAAGAGGTATAAATTAGCTGTTAAAAGTAGACTAATAGATAGAGCTACTAAAGAGATTTATAATAGAGCTTATTTTAAACTAAGGAAGAAGCCGCTATCCTAAATTTTTTAATTTAGCTTACTTTAATAGTAAATAATAGAATTATTACTGCTTTAAACTAGTAATATAATATAAACTGTTAGAGGATAGGAACTGTCTTAGAAATATACCTAAATATATTATTAGTTAATTAACAAGACGTGTAGCGACGGTGGGAATTATATACTTAGACTACTACCTTAAATACACTAAAGCTAACCTCTAAAAGTTATTAGACTATAACTTTTATAACTACCTAGCGAAAGAAATCGCGCGTAACTATTTACTTATAATATAATTAGGGAAATAGAAGCTTTGTAACTTTAATCTTAATTTTAATAAATACGTTATAGGAGTATAGTTAAGAGGTTTAAAAAAACTTATACCTTTAAATCCTTCGCGATAACCTACGGAACTAAATAATTATAGTAGATATAAATAATAATTAGAACCTATAAGGAATCTAAAAAAAGAGTTAATAAAATAAAATAAAAATATCTTTTAAAATATATTATAATTACTAAAGTTTTCTGCTAAGAGCGGGGCGCTAAGCGGGATAAATTAAAAACCTATCTAAGCTAACCCTAGAAGGATATCCAGCTAATAAAGCCAAAATAGAAGATACTAAGCAATAGATAGAGCTATAGGACACAGGTCTAGTAATACCTAAAAATAAGCTATGTAAGTATCGCTCGAGATAATAAAAATCTATATAAAGAATAGTTCCTATTTTTATTATAAAGATATAGGATACTACGTAAAGTAGTAAAAACTTTTACTTATAATAAAGCTAGCACAAGTTTGCGCTACTATACTTATTACTAAAAAAATCCGTTAATAAAGAGTTTAATATAACCTCTATTAATTTAAAAAACTAAATTCTCCTAGTAATAGTCGCTGCTAGGAGAAAAAAGTAAAAAAATAGTAAAAATTAAGTTTTAATAACTTTTAAAGGCTATAGCTAAATTTAATACTAGTAATAGTGTACTTGCTTATCAATAACGTTATATTTATGTTAATAATACTTAATTTAGGTTATTTAATCATTAAACTTATATTAAAAATACTTATAATAAAAGTCTATCTATAGTACAAAACCCTACCTTATATATAAAAAGTAATTAGTATTAGAGGCATGTAACTCTTCGTACGCAAAGTAGTCTAATTAAAAGTAAATATTAATAGCTATGTAGAACTAATATAGTTATACGATTTAATCCTTAGCCAAACCTAAATAAAGAAGAATAGGGTTAAACTAGCCTTAGTAAAGAAATTAATTTGAATTAAAAGTTTAGTCACCTGCATCCGTGACTAAAAAGGTAAATGACTATTAATAAAACTATAAGGGGTTTTAGCTATAGCTTTTAAAGTCCTAGATTAGCGTAATTAACGCCTACAAAATAAGACTAAGGTGTTTTTATATTAATAAAAAATATATAGAAGGCGTTAACCCGCAAGCTAAAGGTAAACTTATAAAATTTATTACTTAAAGCTTTCAAGGACTTATAGCGTATCTTTTATAAGGAATAAGCTAACAAGCTCCCCCCGTACCGTGGACCTAGAGTAGATTATTTTATCCCTTTCGTAGAAAAAGATAGCGAGACCCTAGAGATCCCCTATAGTCCTCTATTTAATATATCTCGTAAAGAGTTACTTATCCTTTAAAAAGAGCTTACTAAATGTTTAGATAAAGACTTTATTTAGGTAAGGAAGCCTAGTGCCACTACTTTAGTATTATTTATTAAAAAACTTAGTAGAGGATTATACTTCTACGTTAACTATTGTTAAACTCCCAAAGAGGTAGCTATTCTCTAAGGGGCTAAGGTTGGTTCTCGGGCAGGAGTACTGGTAGGACGGGAGAGGGTTGTAGTGATAGCTTGCGCCTGTCACTAAGGGCGTTGGTATCAAAGGTGTGTACAGCATAATCAAATTAACAAGATTGTTTATTCAGATCCAAACGATAGATTAATAAACAGGTTAAATATAAATGCCTTAAGGGTATTCGTGTAGGTTTATATACAAGAGGGGTAAACCTTACCGTCTATCTCTCTTTCTACCGTCCCTAGATTCCGATGGATGGTCGCGCCGTCCGTGGATGGTACACCTTCCACAATCTTGGCAGGATGGTATGTCTTGGCTGGATGGTACATCACGTGACCTCGGTTACGCGACCCCGCCGAGTGTCACTTCCACTGAGGCCCGTTGGTCCTCCGCGTTCCATACATGTTCAGATCCTAACAACTATTAAGCCCTAAACAATATCTTAAAAAAGAACTAGTACCTTTTAGTATTAATTAGTTAGACCCTTTAGCGCCTCGGGAAGGCTAAATAGTTTAATAAATTTAATATAATTTAAGCCTTCTATAAGCTTTAAATAGTAAAAGGTAAGAAATAATAGATAGCGTTTAAAACCTAATTTAGTTTTTATAAGTAGCTAGTAGTTCCTTTTAGCCTAGCTAACGCGCTAAGTATATTTTACTAGTATATTAATTAGGTGCTAAGGAAGCACCTTAATAACTACTACTTAGCGTATATAAATAATATTTTTATCTTCTCTAGTAGTAGCTAAAAAGCCCACGAAGAGAAAGTACGTACTATAATCTAAAATTTAAGAGCTATAGGACTATATTTAAATATTAAGAAATCTAAGTTCTTGTTAGATTGAAGGGTGTTCTTGATGAGATGGAAAAAGAATTATTGATTATTCGCCGTCTTTTCTGCTATAGGAGGTAGTCTCTATGTAACTATAAGAACATCCCTTGCTTTGTTATAGAATGCAAGGGAGGAATGTATCTTATGCAAGGGAGGAATGTATCTTATGTAAGGGAGGAATGTATCTTATGCAAGGGAGGAATGTATCTTATGCAAGGGAGGAATATATCTCATGCAAGGATACAGGTGCGCCAGCTATCTTGTAAGCGCAAAGGACTATGTAATCAGACACACCCACTTAGCTTAAGCTTATCCTCAATCTAGAGAGTATCTATTAGTAATTAAATAGTTTTATAATTTAATTTTAAAGGCCTCTATCCTCTACTCTAGCTTAAGCAGGTCGACCTCTTTATTAGTAACATTGTCTTTAATCTCTACAAGTCCTAGTTTATCTAAAACCTTGCTCCACTTATTAGCTAGTAAGGCCTTTATAAGTTTATCTATTACTATGTCCTTTAAGCGTTAATATTCCACCTTAATTATCCCTATCGCGATCTCTTGTCTTAGCTAATAATTATAGATATATATATACTAGGACTTAGTCTACAACTTAGCGATCTCTTTAGTAATAAGTTAGATTATTTGCTAATTATTATAATTAATCGTAATAAGGGAGTTACTAAGTTTAATCTTTAGCTCTCTAAGTAATTATAAGATAGATAAAGCCTCCTTAGCAAGCGCAAAGGACTGTTAAATTAGATAGTTCTACGTTAAAAAGACTAAGTACCTTATATTTATTATAAAAGTTAATAAGGGCATAAGCATAGACCTAGATAAAATCTAAATAACTTAAAAATGGAAGCTACTAATTTTAATAAAAAAGGGTTAAAGCTTTATACAAGACTTCTCTAGTATAGTAAGCCCCCTTATAAAGCTTACTAGTAAAAGAGTAGAATTTATCTAAAGATAAGAGTAGTAGTATATATTGAACTTTCTAAAGAGAGCGTTCTATACAGACCCTACGCTAGCCTACTTTAACCCTAAATAAGAATTAGTACTAGAAATAGACTCCTCTAGCTAGTTAATTAGGGAAAACTTTTTTTCGTATAATAATAATAATAATAATAATAATAATAAAATCCTACGCCTAGTAGCTTACTTCTTAGTAAAGAATAAAGAATAGCCTAGTAGAATATAACTATGCTATCTATAATAAAAAGATACTTATAGTTATTAAATACGTAAATAAATAAAACTATATATATTCAGTAGTAACATGCCTTACGGTCTACACTAATTATAAGAACCTTTCGTATTTTTCTACTAAATAAAGATTGGACGAGCGATACGTTTAGTAGGTAGATATACTTAGTTTTATTAATATAACATTTATATATAGACTAGGGTTAGTAAACTTTAGGGTGGACGACCTTTTCTAAAAGGACTAAGACCTACTAAAGGATAGTAAAGATAATAAATTAAAGTTAAAGCATTTTACTTTTAAAAAAAAACTATTAAAAAAGTTACTTAAAGTCTTTTATTCCCTAAATACTTACTACTATAAAGGAATCTAACCCTACTAAAGTAGATAAGAACCTAGTACTTACTTACCTAACACGTCCTAAACTACCTATATGGATCCTTTAAGGAGGCGATAACCCTGCTAAGCAACGTAAACTAGATTTTAATACTATATAATAAGAAGTAAAATATAATAAAGATAGCGCGTATAGCAAGATAATAGCCTATATTAAAAACAAGCTTTAGAAGTTTAAACCTAGGTAGAAGTTATCTATCGGTATCTTAGAATATAGTATAGATAACTAAGGGTACCTATGCTACAAGTTAAGATAATAGGTACTAAAATTAAAACTTTTATACATAAAGCTAATAGTAGTCGCGCGTAGTTCCCTAGCTTTAAAATATTTAAAAAAAAATTACTTATAGGATTCTTACTTAAAACTTCTTTTTCCTAAGGATATCTAACTAAGTAAGGTAATACATTAAGAACTATAATATTTATAAAAGAACTAAACTATAAAAAGAAGTAAATTAGGGTCTGCTAAAAACCTTATTGTTACTTAAATAAGAATAGAAGGATATTAAAATAGACTTTATTACTACCCTACCTAAGAGTAATAGCTACACAAATATTATAATAATTATAAATAGACTTAGCAAGGACCCTAAGTGTATTAGTTTTTTTTTATTTTAATATACTTATAGTTATAATAGCGTTCCTTTAATACTAGGTAGTAAACTACTTATTTCCTTCCTCTATTATATCGGATCGCGGGGGACAGTTCGTGAGCAAATTTCAAACTACACTCTATAAATAAGGAGGTATTGACCGAAGACTGTCTATAGCAAAGCACCTAGAGATAGATAGGTAGATAGAATAAATAAACTCTATCCTTAAAGCCTACTTAGAGGTATATTAGAACTAGTAATAAGATAATTAGATAAAGTAGCTTCCTATAGCTTAAATAGGTATTAACAGGCGAAAAGCTATATTAATAAGAATTAGCTTATTTTTCCTATCCTATAGCTAAATTATTAAACTAGTTAAGAACTTTAGGGCATAGAGATTAGCCTTAGAGCTTAGAACTAACGTAAAATAGGCCGCGGAAGTAATAAATATTTTTTAAAAAATTACTAACTTTGCTTAGGTAAAAATAGTAATAGCCTAATAAGAATAATAGCGGCTAGTAAACTATTAATATAAAGACACTCTAATTTTAAAGGAAGGAGATAAAGTATAGCTAAAGTATAAAAACTATTTTTAAAACTAACGTCTAAGTAAGAAGCTTAACTAAAAGTAAAAAACGTTTATTATAAGGAAAGTAATAAACTCTTATATAGTAGAACAAGATATTCTGCCAAATATGCACCTAAGATTCTACGTAAATAGGCTAAAGTTAGCCTTGTTAAACCCTTTCCCTAGCTATACCACTAATAACGCCTAGCCCGAAGCAATTATAATAAAAGAAGGGAAAGAAGAGTATATATATAAAAAACGCTAGTCTTATTATTACAAGGGTTTTACGAACCTAAGCCTGGTCTGGATTAGGGGGGGATAGGTCAAGGGAGAAGTGCCTTGCGGATATTTTGTAGTTAAAAGCTAGATATAGCTATAAGATAGGTTTTAAGAATAATTTAATTTTATAATAAACTATATAATAACTAACTCGAAGATTTACTAATCTATTATAAGAAATATACTCGTAGTATATTAAGTTAATTACGAGGAGTAGGAGAAGTATAAAGAAATTATTAAATTATATACTATTTATTCTAGTCCTCGCTGTTATCTAAATTCTCGTTATAGTCCCGCTAAGACCCCTTTCTTAGAGGTAGTCCCTAGGACTTACTATAGTCCTGTCTCTTATGCGGGACTTCTCGCTTATACAGGACTTTATTACGTAACTATTAACCTAAGCTACTCCGCGTTCCCGTGTGTTTCCCTAGCGCTGTTATTTCGCTAATAATAACTTTCTTAGCGTAATTATCTACTTCTATTATTTTTATAGGATTTATAATTGTAACACTATCCCCCCTCTTAAGGCTATTATCTTAATACCTTATTTTATTATATTACTACGCTATTAGTGCGTAAATTTTTATTTTTATAAAGGTGCGTGTTCTTACTTTCTAGGGTAAGTTATAGCCTCCTCTTAATTTTCCTTACCTTACTAACTATGCTAAAAGCTTTTTAATTATTTATTGCTACCCGTTGCGCTCGTACGGATAAGGTGGAATCTTAGAGACTTAAAATAATATCTAGTTATAAGCATTATTAGAAGATAAAGTTACGTTATTTTATAGACGCTACTTTTAAAGAGTGTACTAGTTACATTTCTATTTATGCTCTATATAGTCTATAGGTTCCTAAAAAAGATTAGGAGCGTGTTTAGAAGGAGAAGCGCAATAAACGCCTAAAGTTACTTAGAGCTAAGAAATATTAAGCGCTAACTACTAAGGAGTCTACTTACTTAGCGTTTATAACTACTTATCTTTGTCGTAAACTTACTAAGGTTAAAGAGAAAAAGTATAGTTACGCTTAGCACGACCTTCGTGTTACTAATATAATAGAACTTTTAGAAAAGTAGAGAGAGAAGGAGGACCTAAAAGGTATAACTACTACTAATACTCGTGAACTATTGTAACTCGCACTACTAAGGGCTAACTTAAGCTAGTTATAAGCTAAGCTCTCTTTATTAAATTCTTTTTTATCCTTTAATTTCTCTTTATTTTTAAACTTACTATATAGCTGCGGCAGAACTAGTCTTCCCTTATCTTAAGATAAAAGCCCCTCTATACCTCTTTATAGTTCATGAGGTTTTCTTTTAGTTCCTAGGTATTGTATTATTTAAGCTATTCTTTCTATTTTACTAAGTATTTTTACTAACCCTAAATTATCCTTAGATTTTTAATTTTTTTAACCTTGTACTTATTATCTTCTATATCTAACTAGATCTTAACTAGAGCATTTAGTAGTGCTAGTTCTAATAATAATTTATAAAATATTAGATGTATCTTCGTACCCGTTAGTAAAAGTAGTTTAGTTATAATAGGTTCCTCAGTTTCTTATATTTTAAAAGGGCCTACTTAAAGGTAATTTAGTTTTCTGCTAGGTTATTTTATCCTTAGATTTTTTTATAATAGGAAAACTTTATTCCTCCTTTTATGGGTTAGTCCTTTAATCCTTCGCTTATTTGCGTTTTTAGATGCTATAAGAGCTTTTTAGGTAATTTATTCCCTTAGGACTTTATAAAAAAAATTTTTAAGCCTTATCTTAAGCTTTTATAAAAATGCTGTCTCTATCTCGCGGATCTTAATAAGTAACTAGCTTATATCTATAGTTAGTGTAGTGTAGAGAGTACTGCATTGTTCCTAACCTTATACTATTATACGCTAGCTAGGCCGTTAGTAGTAATTCTACCTAATTATCTTGCTATTTATTAACGTAGAATTGTAGGTACTACTCTAAGGTCTAATTTATACGTTCTATTTATCTATTAGTCTAGGGGTGAAAACTCGTCGAGAGCTTCCTATTAACACCTAGGGCTACTATAAATATATTCTAGTATTTTGTTATAAAGAGCTTGTCTCTATTAGTAATAAATTCTTTTAGTTGTCTATATTCTGCAAACACTAGGTTGTCTACTTTATAGGCTAGTTTCTTTATCGTTATAAATTCTTTTATTAGCCTAAACTTGGCTATCTTAGTTAAGCGATCTACTATTACTATAATAGTGTTATATATTTATTTCATCCCTGGCTATAGCGATCTTAAGAGCTTTACTATAAAGTCTATTATTATACTTTACTATAGTAGTTTGGCAACTTATAGTAGTTATAGTAGTTTATAAAGCTTATGTCTTTCTAGCTTATTTTTATAGCACGCTAAATAGTTACTTCTAACTTTAATTATTACCTATTTAGGTTTAGAAATAGTATATTCGTTCGAGATTTAACGCGTTGTCTTTTTAATACCTAGGTGTCCCTATTCTCTAAGCTTATGTAGTCTTTAGATTAGGGTTTCTTTATCCCCTAGTCTTACGATAAGTCTGTTTCTGTAATCTTACCGTGTTTTATGAATTCTATTCTAGAGTAGGTTATATTCCTCTTATTGTTTCGTAGTAAGTTAACTATAGTCCTAGAAGTCGTGTACCTTTAGCCTGGTGTAATACAGACTAGTAGCGCGGACCTTAATTATTAGTTAATTATACTTAATAGTTCTATTATTTCTTGCCTGTAATACTATATTATATAGTTCTAGTTTGTCTTTAATAAAGTCTAATCTTTACTTAAGGCGTTTACTACGCTATTAAGCGTTCTTAGTTAATAGTATACTGCAAAGTTAAAATTTACTAAGAATTTAGCTTATTATACCTGTCTTTAGTTGAGCTTCTTAGTCGTTATAAAGTTAGTAAGGTTTTAGTAGTCCATTTTGTAATGGGCTACGCCTAGTTATTGCCTTAGATCCTTGACCCTCGGTTATACGAACCCCAGATATATAAGTTTAACGCCTAAAGCTTAACTTTAGACTTTTTATTAAATTTATAAATATTCTTTTAGCACCTTTAGCTCCTTAAGTATTTAGCCTTTTATATTAAATTTAATTACTTCTACTCGTCGCGGGATAAGTAAATTTTAAATATAACTATAAACTAAAGCTACAAAGCAGCACACGAAGTTAAAAGACTTATATAAATAAATACTATAAAGGTAACGCCTAGACCTACGAGGAGATAGAACCCTCCCTAGTAAGTAATTAAAAAAAAGTCTTAACAGATACTTAACACTAGCAAGACTATCTTTACTAAATAAAGAAGTTATAAAAATAAGAATAAGACAAATTACTAAAGGTCTGCGTTTTAGCGCGAACGATTATACGTAGCAAGCTATTAGCTTATAAAAGAGTAATAGCTAGGGAAATAAAAGGATAGCCTCCTTATTTATAACTAAACTTTAGGTATTAGGAGTTAACAAGAATAAAATATAGTAATTCTTAAGCAAGGTTAAAGCACTTATTAACTTCTAGAACACCCTTTAAACTTTATTATAAAGAGTAAAAGGACTAACTAAAGAAATAGTAAGGAAGCGCTAAAAATTCCTAATAATATAATAATACTTTTAAGAAATAGGAGGTACGAATTAGCTATTAAAAGTAGACTAATAGATAGAGCTACTAAAGAAATTAATAGTAGAGCTTATCTTAAACTAAGAAAGAAGCTACCACCCTAAGATCCCTAACTTAGCTTATTTCAATAGTAAATAATAGAATTACTACTACTTTAAAATAGTAATATAATATAAGCTCCTAGAGGATAGAAACTGCCTGAAAAACATACTTAAATATATTACTAGTTAATTAACAAGACGTGTAGCAACAGTAGGAATTATATACCTAGACTACTACCTAAGATACACTAAAGCTAACCTCTAAAAGCTACTAAACTATAACTTTTATAACTACCTAGCGGAAGAAATTACGCGTAACTACTTACTTATAATATAATAAGAAAACTAGAAGCTTTATAACTTTAACCTTAACTTTAATAACCATAATATAGAAACCGAGGAGTATAATTAGAAGATTTTAAAAAACTTATACTTTTAGAGCCTTTATAAGGACTTATAGGACTAAAGAGTTATAGTAAATATAGATAATAATTAGGACCTGTAAGGGGTCTAAAAGAGACTTAATAAAGTTAAAGAAAACCTTTTCTAAAATATATTATAGCTACTAAAATTTTCTGCTAAGAACGGGGCGCTAGACAAGATAGATTAGGAACCTATCTAAGCTAACCTTAAAAGGATGTCTGGCCGACGAAGTCAAGATAAAAGACACTAAGCAATAAATAGAACTATAGGATATAGATCTAGTAACACTTAGAAACGAGCCACGTGGGTGTCGCGCGAGGTAATAGAAACCCGTAAGAAGAATAGTTTCTATTTTTATTATAGAGATACAGGATGCTGCGTAAAGTAGTGTAAAGTTTTACTTATAATAAAGCTAGCACAAGTTCGCGCTGCTATACCTACTACTAAAAAATCCTTTAATAAAGAATTTAATATAGCCTCTATTAATTGTCACGGAGCTGGTGGGGTTCGGAATATGCCAGCTTCGGCACACGGCAGGCAGGCAGGAGGAGGAGTAGCTATTAGGTTATCGCATTAATACAGAACAGCTATCTACGGCAGGCAGCAACCATGCAGGCAGGTTAAATAATAAAATATAACTTAAAAAGCTATTAAAGGTTTAGCTACGCAAGGAGAGTTTCCTCTTAAAAGTACTTTAGTAGCTTAGCTAAGCTAATTAGCTAGCTAACTTAGCTACGCCGTAATAGTACTCCCCCCCTTTAGTTAAAACTCTAGTAAGACGGAACTATTTAGGGCTAGGTTTATTTAGGTACTAGTAGTAGAAATTTCTCACTAGCTCTACTACGCCTATTAGGTACTTAGTAGGTTTAGAGGTAGGGTCTAGGTATCCTATCTATTTAATAGTGTAGTATAAGCGTAGCTTTCCTCTAGGTATAGTGTTTTTCAAAAGAGTTAACAACTTCTTCGACCTTAAATTAATTAATTCTATCTATTTTAACGGGTAGAGGTAGAGGCTAAAGTTGTCTAGGCAAGGGGTCTTTAGACGCGGGTTGTAATAGGCTTATATTAAATATAAGGTAGACCCTTATTATTAGGGGTAGCTCTAGCTTATAGGTATAAGTACTAATTATCTTTTTAATAGTAAACAGGCCTAGGTTCTTCTAGTCTAGTTTCTTTTATAGTCTTAGGGTTTAAATATTCTTTATATTTAACTAGACTTTTTTTTTTAGAGTAATAGTAGCGAGCAGGCTTTCTCTTCTAATTAATATAGTCTTCTTAACAAGCTTAGGCAGCAACTATCTTATTATAGTAAAAGCTATAAATTTTTTATATTTATTTAGTAAATAGGGCAGCGCCTCGTACAGCAGGACGAGTGTTAGAGTAGATTAGCTTAAAGCTAAATTAGAGTTCGAAGCTATACAGAGCAAAGAATAGAGATACATAAATAGTCTTAGAAACCTAACTATTTCCTGCAAACTTAGCAGAGGCGAGCCAGTCTAACTAGTTATCTTATAAGTAGGACACGTAGGCGCGTAAGTATTACTTTAGGGTCGCATTTATCCTTTCTATCTGTCTATTAGATTTAGGGTGCCAGGCTGTGGATAACTCTGCGCGAGTGTTTAGAAGGTGATATAAATATTTTTAAAAAGTAGATATAAACTAAGTGCCTTAATTAGATACTATTAACTTAAGTAGACTGTATAGTTTCTAGATATTATCTTAGAATAGGTAGGCTAAGGTTTTAGCATTATAGGTGCCTTTATAGGGGATAAATTAGCGAAACTTAGTTAATTAGTATATAACTACTAGTATAGCGTTAAAGCTATTACTCTTAGGTAGGTAGGTAATAAAATCTATTAATAGGTGTTTCTAAGCTTTTCTAGGCATAAGGAGTAGCTTTAGGATACTTTAGTATCCTTCTCTTAATAGGGTAATCCTTTAGCAGGGCTGGCAGTTCCTAACCTAGCAATTAACATATTTTATTATTCTTAGCTAGTAGAAGTTTTAGAATAGTAGCTTATAAGTCTTTAAGCGTTTAGGGTATCCTGCGGACTAGTTATTGTAGGTCTCTTATAGCAGCGTTGCTTTCAGGTCGTTAGAGTTAGGTATAAACAGGCGGTTCCTATAGAACAGCAGGCCTGAGTCCTGGGAGCACTTGGCTAGGGATATAAGTAGGTGCTTGCTAGCATTATTGTCTAGTGCTTCTAGTACCTTACTTGGCAGGGGGTCTAATTCGTACGCTATCTTTAGGGATTCCTTTAGCTAATTAGGCAGGGATAGTAGTAACTTATTAAAGGTTATTATTAATAATTAAGTAGTGCTAATAGTAGCTAATTATAACTAAGCAGGTTCTTGCTAGCTATCTAGCTACGCGGTAAATTTAGTAGGAAAGTCCTCTAGGTTATTTTATTTTAGTACTATCTAGCTCTAGTATAGGAGGCGCTTATCCCCCTCCTTAGGTAGGTTTTTTAACCTCTTAATTAAGCTATCTAGCTTAACTACTTGCTTCCCTGGCTGGTAAATAATCTTAAAGTTAAATCTTAACAGGAACTTAGACTATTTAGCTTAGTAAAAGTTAAGCTTCTTTATTAATATAAAGTATTTTAGGTTATAGTAATTAGATAGGATTCGTACTTCGTGCTAGCTTATTTCTAGTTTAGTAGACTATTCTTCTAGGCAGCGTACAATCGCGAGAAGCTCCTTATTATATATCTTATAATTACACTTAGCGGGCGTTATTTTCTTAGAGAAGAAGGCAATAGGATATAGTGTATCCTTATTATTATATTATAATAGCACGCCCGCTACGACATAGTTAAATATATTTGTCTCTAGGATAGCAGGTTTATCCTAGTTAAAATGTTTTAGTATAAGTCTAGAGGTAAAATTCTTCTTTAGCTTCTTAAAAGCTTTTTAGTAGGTAAGTATTTAGGCGAATAGTATATCCTTCTTCTCTAGTATAGTAATAGGAGCCAGGATTTAGGAGAAGTCTTTAATCTATCTATAGTAAAATTTAGTAAACCTAGTAAAGGATTTTACATCAGTAATATTCTTAGGTAGTTTCTAGTCTACTATTATCTTAATTTTTATAAGGTCTATCTTTACGCCTTCTACGCCTACTATAAATCTTAGGTATATAACCTTTAATTTAAAAAAGTTACACTTTAAGGGTTTTATATATAGTTAGTTTTCTCGTAAAACTTGCAAGATTACTTATATATATTATTTATATTCCTTTCTTATTCTACTATAAATCAGGATATTATCTAGGTAGACTTAGTAAAACAGGTTAATATATAAGCGTAGGATATTATTTATAAAGCGCTACTAGGTTATAGGCGCTCCTATTAGCCTAAATAGTATAATTAATAACTTAAAAAGTCTAAACTTTATATAGAAGGTAGTAAGGTATTTAAGGCCTTTCTTAATTCTAATATTATTAAATGCGGCGACTACGTCGATCTTTAAGTAGTACTTTATACCTTATAGGCTATTTAGGATTTCTTTTATTAGGGGCAGCGGGTATTAATCCTTTTCTAATATTCTATTTAGTCCTCTATAGTCCATACAGAGGCGTAGACTACTATCTAGTTTCGCTATAAACAGTACAGGTGACGAGGCAAGGGACAAGCTAGGTTAAATAAACCCCTTATAGAGATTCTCTTTAAGCCACTCTTTTAGCACTAGTAGCTAATCTCGCGATATAGGGTATAAGGGCCCTTATAGGGCGACTTAGCTATTTTTTAGTTTAATATTATAGTTAACGTGGTTCACTACCGAGCGGGCCAACCCCACCGAGCCGGCCACTTTTTAAAAGTCAGTCTATTGCGAAGCGCCTCCTATAACACCACTATAATTTACTATAATTCGCAAAACATAGAAATACTATTTAGACTTATTACTATTAGATGCATCTATAATTTCTACTGCGCAGGTGCGAGCGTTGTGGCCAGCTTCGCCGTAACGTCCGCAGCGCCTCTGCCCACGCACCCTCTTTACAGACTCTTTACCCTCCTTTTACTCACTACTATCCTTTTTAGCTATTAAATTAACTACCTCTCTTACTATAAGTGTTTTAGCTGCCTAAATATACTTTCTTTTTTAACTTTTTACCTTTATTACTATTTCTACTGCCTTACGAAGCCCTGCTATTTTTTTATTATATTAATACTATTTCGTGCCTTATTAATATAACACCTTTATTAAGCTGCTTAAGAGCTCTAAGAAGCGGAGAAACTAGTGAATTTTTGTGCTTTTATACACGCTTATAAACTAGCGTTAACTAAGCCTCTATCTCGCGGAGATTGCTTAGTGTTTTTAATTCCTATAGGGTGTTCTCTACGTTAGGTAGAGTTGGCGTACGAAGAACCACATCAAGTCTTAATAACACCGCCTCTAGGTCGTGTAGGGCTAATCTAGCGCCTCTAAAGCCTGCGCAGATGTTCGCCTTTATTATTACCTTTTTAAAAGCTACTTTAAAGGCTGGTAGAAAGGCCTCTTTCTTAATTTACTTAGTGCCATACCGTGCCAAGCTACTAATCTCATTACTATACGCCCGCTTTAAAGGCGAAAAACAACCTACATTAAGTAGCTACAAGAGGTATAATGAGTATAGAGGTATATAGAGAATAATAATCTTCTCTTCCTTATAGTATTTATAGAATTCGTGTAAGCAGTGGCTCTCGTAACTATCTATAATTAGTAGCTAGTGTGCACCTACACTACGCGCCTTAATATAGGTATTAAAGTGCCTTAGCTAGGCAAGGCTAAGCTTATTTAACATCTAGCTATTAGGACTAACTTTAATAACCTAGTCTCGGGGTAGATTATAGAACCAGGACGTAATTAAGACCTTACTAAGGAAAATAAAAAAGGGTAGTAGAGCCTAGCCTTTAGCGCTAACTCCTTAAATATTAGTAACCTACTTATAATTATTAGGTTAAATCTTCTTTAGGTTGCTTTGCTTTTTATAGCCTGTAAAGACTATCTAACCCTATATTACCCCCATTATAAAGCCTGTCTTATCGAAGTTATACGTGTTGTTATTAGCAATACTATACTTAGCCTTAGTATTAGTAACTAGCTTAAACTAGGGCGTTATAATGCGTAAATCTTTATTTAGGGCTTGCTAATAATTATATAGATAGCTCCTTTAAAGCTTAATTTCTAGCGTACGCATCTTAAGCCTGTCTATCTAGTACTTACTAATAGGCTCTCTACTACGCTTAGCAAGTAGATTATTAGCTATATCTTAGACTATATTCCTTATTGCACCTATTCCTCGCTAGTTAAGCTTAAGTATACGTTGGACTAGAGCCTCCTCCTCTAGCTTAATTAGCTTTTTTAAGTTAGGCTTGCGATCGCGTTAAGAAAGGGCTTCTTAGTATTATTATTATACTATTATTTAAGGCACGCTAAAGGCTATAATAACGCGTCTTTCGCTCTTATTATAATTTTTAATTATAACTTAGATAATAAGCTATAGTGTACTTTTAGTATAAAGTTATTGCGCGTTATGTTATGATGGCATTATAGTATAAGCTAGAGGTAGGCTGCATTTAGCAAAGTTGGCCCGCTCGGTGGGGTTGGCCCGCTCGGTGGTGAACCACGTTATATAGCTAATAAAGTGGCAGCTTCTTAGCTTCCTTTAGGCAAAATACATTATAGTAGTCTTTTAGCTTAATAGGGAGTTAGATAGTAATCTCTTAGTATTCCTTTAGGTTCTCTAAGGCAGTGTCCACTTGCTTAAGTAATACCTAGTATATAGTCAGGCCTTGGCGGGCGTACATACTCATGGCCCTCAGGGATATAGGCTAGATATCTAGTTTCTTAGGTTTTAGTTCTACGACTAGGCGAATAACGTTCTTAGGGCGGTCCTTTAGAGGGACATTAGGAATAGCTTATACACGTAATAGTTTTAGGGGCGTATTATAGTGCTTTTAGCAGTGTTTACTATTAAATAGTATAGTTTCTTTTTTAAATTTTAGTTTAGGGTCGTGCAGCTTTAACTATAGGATCCCTAAAATAATAAGGTAGTAGGATAGGTTAGTAGTAAATAAAAAGATATCTTTCTCTAAGTAGTTATATATCCTTAGATTAGTAACTAAAAAGTAAATAATAGTGGCAGATTCTTCCCCTTTTCTATTAAAGTTAAGTAGGGGCATAGGGGTTTTTATTAATTCTAAGTAAAGACCTCTAAATATAGCCTAGTTCTTATTATGAAAGGCTACTTTTTTAGCTCTAGAATTAATTATAGCGTAAGTAAGGATTATATAAAGTCCTTATTTTATATTAACTTTTTATACTATAAGCTAGGCGCGGTTCCTCTTTCTCTTTTTAAAGTCCTTATTTAGGAAGGTCTTGTATAGTTTTATAATAGTATTAGTAGTAGTAAGGCGCTTATTTAGCGCTTAATCGCGACTTAGATTAAGGCTACACCTTTTACTAAGGAACGGTCCGTGAACGCGGGTGATAGCGACCTTTTGCTCTTGCGCGATCGGTTTCCTCCGTCGCGTAGGGGACTACCCACCCGAGCTTCCCGAAGCTGGGTGGTATTCTTCACAGGGGCAGGTACAGGGCATAGGGCGACGCGATGCTGATCTAATCCGCATCGAAAGCATTCTCCTCGCGCCCTACGTCCATTAGCGTCGTGGTTGTACTAGGGCTGGTGTCGGCGCGCGGTGCTAAGATCCATAGGGTTAGGGCCAGCCATATACTTGTTCCTGTTCTGTGGGGATGCGGGAACTAGAGTAGGCTAAGGTGGGATGTTCTGTCGCATAGTGCGAGGTTTAGACAGGTTATTATAGTATCTTCTCTTATTCTCTAGCTTCTATAGGAAAGTAGTAAACTTATAGATATTATAATTTAGCGCGTCTATATTAGAAAGCTGGTTTTTTAGCTTATAGAATAAGGTAGCTTTTAGAAGGGTAATTTAAAAGTCTTTTTATACTTCTCCTTCTAGGGTAAGGCGTTAGAATTTAGCGTAAAAGGTAGTAAACTCTTTATTTTATTACTTTAGTTAGAATAGCTTCTTTTAGGTATTATTAACGTAATTAGGGTCTCTATAGGCACGTTTTAGTACGCGTAGGACGTTAGGGTAATTAGGTAGTTAGTATTTACTATCTAGGATATAGGGCAGGATCTAGGCATAGGCTAGGCCTTCTAGTTAGTTAATAACGTAGGACATTCTTTTAGCAGGGGTAGGAAATTAATTAGTATTAGTTTTTATCTTTTAGTAGATTTTTAACTAGAAGCGGTAAAAGTCTTTTTAATCTCCTTTAAAGATCGCAGGGTTAGGTAGTAGTTTAGAAAGGCGGGCGGATAAGACAGACTAGGGAACAACAGCCAGAGCCTCTGCAGCTATTATAGCTGGGGCGACTTCAGCGATAGGCGGTATACTCAAGACAGGCGTTCTTACATTTAGGATAGCGGCTTCTAGGGCCCTATCCTTTTCTATGCGGGTGGTGTATAATTTCTTTATTAAATTATTAATTTTAGATTCTTAGTAAGTAATTATACCTTATTAGTAACTAGTTTATTCTCTTAGGCCTTAGTTTTCTTTTTTTAGGGTCTTAGTCTAGACGCGGAGAAGGGCGCCTTCTTTATAAATATTATTTAGCTCCTTTTAAATAGCGCTATTCTAATTATATAACTAACTAAGGTAGTAGAACTATTACTCTAGGGAGGTCTGCACATCTTCTAGCCAGGCCTTAGGCAAACTAATGTCCGCAGGTGGGTACAGGACGTTCGACATCTCTCGCGGGCGGTAGCAGGTAGCTGGTCCTTAGGTAGGAGCTACATAGTGTCACGGAGCTGGTGGGATTCGGAATGTGCCAGCTTCGGCACACGGCAGGCAGGCAGGAGGAGGAGTAGCTATTAGGTTATTATATTAATATAGAATAGCTATTTACGGTAGGCAGCAACCATGCAGGCGGGTTAAACAATAAGACGTAGCTTAAAGAGCTATTAGAGGTTTAGCTACGCGGGGAGAGTTTCCTCTCGGAGGTACTTTGGTGGCTTGGCTAAGCCAATTGGCCAGCTGACTTAGCTGCGCCGTGACATTAATTTAGAAAACTAGGTCCTCTTAGCAACAGTCGCCGCTAGGAGGTAAAAGTAGAAAAAGGGTAAAAAATAAATTTTAATAACTTTTAAAGGCTATAGCTAGACTTAATACTAGTAATAGTATACTTGCTTATTAATAATATTATGTTTATATTAATAATAATTAATTTAGATTATTTAACCTTTAGATTAATATTAAAAATATTTATAATAAAAGCCTACCTACAGCGTAAGAACCTACCCTATCTATAGGAGGATATTAGTATTAGAGGCATGCGACTCTTCGTACGCGAAGTAGTCTAATTAGAAATAAATATTAATAACTATATAAAACTAATATAGCTTTATATCTTACCTAATGAAGGGTCGTACGATTTAATCCTTGGCCTAACCTAGATAAAGAAGAATAGGGTTAAACTAGCCCTAGCGAAGAAATTAATCTAGATTAAAAGTTTAGGCACCCGTATCTATAACTAAGAAAGTAAAAAAACTATTAATAAAGCCCTAAGAGGTATTAGCTATAGCCTTTATAGTCCTAGATTAGCGTAATTAACGCCTAGGAAATAAGGCTAAGGTGTTTTCTATATTAATAAAGGATATATAGAAGGCGTTAACCCGTAAGCTAAAAGTAAACCTATAAAAGCTACTACCTAAAGATTTTATGGACTTGTAGCGTATCTTTTATAGGAAATAAGCTAATAAGCTCCCCCTACACCGTAGACCTAGAGTAGATCTTTTTATCCCTCTTATAGAAAAAGATAGCAAGACCCTAAAGATCCCTTATAGCCCTTTATTTAATATATCTCGCGAAGAGTTGCTTGTCCTTTAAAAAAAGCTTACTAAAATACTTAAATAAAGGCTTTATTTAAATAAGTAAGTCTAGCGCCGCTGCCTTAGTATTATTTACTAAAAAACCTAGTAAAGGACTACGCTTTTATATTAATTATTAAGCCCTAAACGCTATTTTAAAGAAGGACTAGTACCTTTTACTATTAATTAGTAAGACCCTTTAGCTCCTCGCGAAGGCTAAATAATTTAATAAACTTAATATAATTTAAGCCTTTTATAAGCTTTAAATAATAAAAGCCGAGGAATAGAAGATAGCGTTTAGACCTTAATTTAGTCTTTATAAGTAGCTAGTAGTTTCTTTAGCCTAGCTAACGCGGTAAGTACGTTTTAGTAGTATATTAATTAGGTGCTAAAGAATTACCTTAATAATTACTACTTAGCGTATATAGATAACGTTCTTATCTTCTCTAGTAGTAGCTAAAAAGACTATAAAGAGAACGTACGTACTATAATTTAAAAGTTAAGGGCTATAAGACTATACTTAGATATTAAGAAATTTAAGTTCTGCGTTAAAAAGACTAAGTATCTTAAATTTATTATAGAAGTTAATAAGGGCGTAAGCATAGACCTAGATAAAGTCTAAATAATTTAAGAATAAGAGCTACAAATTTTAGTAAAAAAAGTCTAGAGCTTTATAGGCTTTATAAACTTTTATTAAAAATTTATATAAGACTTCTCTAGTATAGTGAGCCCCCTTATAAAGCTTATTAGTAAAGGAGTAGAATTTGTTTAGGGATAAGAGTAGTAGCACGTATTTAACTTCTTAAAAATAGCGTTCTATATAGACCCCGCGCTAGCCTACTTTAACCCTAAATAAGAATTAGTACTAGAAGTAGATACCTTTAGCTAGTTAATTAAAAGATACTTCTCTTAGTATAATAATAATAGGATTCTACGCCTAGTAGCTTACTTCTTAGTAAAGAATAGCCTAGTAGAATTTAACTACGCTATCTATAATAAAGAAATACTTATAGTTATTAAATACGTAGATAAATAGGACTATATATATTAAGTAGTAAAGCACCTTATAGTCTGTACTAATTATAAAAACCTTACGTATTTCGCTACTAAACGAAGGTTAGATAAACGACACGTTTAATAAGTAAATATACTTAGCTATATTAATATAACGTTTATATATAGACTAGGGTTAGTAAACTTTAGGGCAAACGCTTTTTCTTAAAGGAACTAAGACCTACTAAAGGATAATAAAAATAATAAATTAAAGTTAAGGCACTTTACGCTTTTTTAAAAGACTACTAAAAATATAGCTTAAAGTCTTTTATCCCCTAAACACCTACTACTATAAAAGAGCTTAACTATATTAAAGTAGATAAGAACCTAGTGCTTACTTACCTAACACGCCCCAAACTACCTATATTAACCCTTTAAGGAGGCGATAGCCCTGCCAAGCGACGCGAACTAGACTTTAACACTATGTAGTAAAAGGTAGAACGCGATAAAGATAGCGCGTATAATAAGATAAAGGCCTATATTAAGAATAGGCTTAGGAAGTTTAAACCTAGGTAGAAGTTATCTATTAGTATCTTAGAATATAGTATAGATAACTAAGGGTACCTACGCTATAAGTTAATATAATTAAAATTAAAATTAGAACTTTTATAAATAAATCTAATAGTAGTCGCGCATAGTTCCCTAGCTTTAAAATATTTAAAATAAAAAAATATTTATAAAATTCTTACCTAGGACTACTTCTTCCTAAGGATGTCTAACTAGGTAAGGTAGTATATTAAGAACTATAATATCTATAGAAGAACTAAACAATAAAAAAAAAGTAAAATAGGGCCTGCTAAAGTTTTACTACTACCTATATAAGAATAGAAGGATATTATAATAGACTTTATTATTACGTTACCTAAGAGCGATAGCTGCACAAATATTATAATAATTATAAGTAGACTTAGTAAGTACCCTAAATTTATTAGTCTCCTAAATTTTAATATACCTATAGTTATAATAGCGTTTCTTAAATACTAAGTAGTAGACTACTTCTTCTCCTTCTTTATTACATTAGACGGCGGGGGACAATTCGTGAGCGAATTTTAGACTACACTTTATAAATAAGTAAGTATTAACTAAAGACTATCTATAGCAAAGCATCCGGAGATAGATAAGTAAATAGAATAAATAAACTCTATTCTTAAAGCCTACCTCTAGGCGTACTATAACTAGTAATAAGATAATTAGATAAAGTAGCTTCCTATAGCCTAGATAGCTATTAAAGGGCGAGAAGCTATATTAATAAGAGTTAGCTTATTTTTCTTATTTCATAGCTAGAATATTAAACTAGTTAAAAACTTTAGGGTATAGAGATTAGTCTTGGAACTTAGAACTAATATAAAGAAGGCTACGACGGCAATAATAAAAAAGTTTAAAAAGATTTTTAACTTTACTTAGATAAAAATAGCAATAACTTAATAAGAGTAAGAGCGCCTAGCGAACTATTAATATAAAAATACTCTAATCTTAAAAAAAGGAGATAAGGTGTAGCTAAGGTATAAGGACTACTTTTAAAACTAATATTTAAGTAAGAAGTTTAATTAGAAGTAAGAAAAGTTTACTATAAAAAAGGTAATAAACTTTTACGTAGTAGAACTAGATATCCTGCCAAATATGCACCTAAGGTTCTACGTAAATAGGCTAAAATTAGCCTTATTAAACCCTCTCCCTAGCTAAACTATTAATAACGCCCAGCCTAAAGCAATTATAATAGAAGAGGGGAAAAAAGAGTATAGTATAATTAATATATATAAAAAAACGCTAGTCCTGTAAAGGCAAGAGGATAGAATACCTAGTATAGTAAAATAACTACTCTTAAAGAACTTAGGAACCTTATAGGAACCTTAACTAAGCTACTATATTAAACTTTTAGGAGAAGGGTACTAAGCCATATTAAAATTATAATAAAAAACTCTTAATAGAATTCTATCGCAATATCCCCTAAATTAGTTTTTATTAAGGCCTAAAGTAGGCTCTTTAATGCCTGCCTTACTAAGTTAGAAAACCTAGCTAGATAAAGGTGTCTAAGATAAGGGTAGAAATAACATTATTAAAGAATAAAGTTAAGTATTAAGAAAGAAAGTTAAAAAGGAATCCTAAAAAAGTAACTTAAAAAATCTTTAAAACTACTAGGGATAATAAGGAGACTAAATAATTCTTATAGTAATAAAGGATAACTCTTACGAAAAAAGTAAGTTTTAGAAGCAAACTAAAGCAAGAAGGAAAATGGAACTAAGTAAAAAAATATCTTTAACTATTAAAAAAATAGTAAAACCTTTTTTAATAATATTTAGGTCTACTTCTCTGCCCTCTAATATACTATTAGGGTTAAGGAAGCTATTATCCTCCTTACTTAAGCGCTTTTTAATTATAATAGCCTAAAGCTACTAGCGTAAGCCCTAGTAAGCTTAAGTAGATATATTAGCTCCCGCAAGGATATTATCTATTATCTAAAAACTATCTATTATAATGCCCTTATCTACTACTACGAACTTGCTAGAGAGCTACACGATATTAGCCTTAAAAGATAGCTTTATTATTTAAAGGGAACTTATAAAAAGGTTTTTATACTTTTAATAGAATGTTTTAAAATTAGTAGCATAAATTTAAAGAAGGTTAGAAGTCTTTTTAATTATAATAGTAATGCGCTCTAAGAGCTAAATAGTCTTAAAAAAAGTAATAAGGCCTAAAGTAATAGTAGTCTTACTCTTAAAGGAGGTATAGTAAGTAATAATAATAACCTTATAAGTAGAATGGAATGCGTTAAAGTTAATAAAAAGGTTTTTTATTCCTGGCTACTTTTTAAAACCTTATTTATAAGGTAGCTTATACTAATAACTATAATATTCGCAAACTCTTCACGGCTAACTTTATTAAGGGCAAGCTAAATCTAGGTAGGGGAAGATATTAGTAGAGTATACCCTAAAGTTATTTAGAATAAGTTAGACTAAAGCATACTTATCTAGTGTAACTAATAAGCTTATAAGTATAGCACTCCTTGCAGGACACTATCTTGACCGCTAGCACCTACTAATAGACGCGTTTATAAGTAACGTAATTAATATACTAGCACTTAATTATTACGCGTAGTAAAATTTAACCTTAGAAGCTAAGCTTATTAAGTTAACAAGTGCGTATACCTAGGCTAATAAAAAACTAAGAAGCAGGTTAGAAGAGTAAGGAGGTAAGTTAAAAGGTAAGAAGAAGTAAAAAAAAGCGTAAAAAAAGGTTTAGAACTTACTTCGCGAGCTTTAAAAGGACTAAATATTTTAATAAGCTAGCCAAGAAGGATTATGCTAGCGTTAGAAATAATAGTTTTATTTTAAAAAAAAGCTTAGTCTTTTTAAGTTAGTAGCTAGGCAACTGCGACAAGAATAAGCCTTTTTTTATTTTATTATTAAAGTCAGTATTACGCCTTTAATACTTAAGTATCTTTATTACGTAGTTATTACGCGAAGGGCTAGCTATCTTATTAAAATAGTAAGGGGAATTAGGTCGCGAAGGAAGAGAAGACTAGGTTAAAAGTAAGACGTTATAGCGCACGAAGTTAATCTAAAAAAGGAAAAAGCTTAAAAAAGTAAGGTCTAGAAGCTAAGCAAGAAGCTATTTTATATATATAATAATAAATAAACACACTAGCGCGGATACACCACTATAATACCTTCTTATAGTAAGGATATAAAATTAGACATGTAAGAATAGAACTAGTAAGAGGTTTATAATAGTAAGAGGATTGCAAGTAGGCTATAAAACAATTATAAAACTATATAAATAAGATAAGACGTAGAAACTTTTTACCCTTAATAACGGGAAAGGAGGTATATAATAGGCTACGTCTAGTTATTACCTTAGATCCTTAACCCTTAGTTATGTAAACCCTAGATATATAAGTTTAACGCCTAAAGCTTAACTTTAGACTCTTTATCAATTTTATAAGTATTCTTCTGGCACCTTTGGCTCCTTGAGCACCCAGCCCCTTACATATTTACCCCTTTATTTGAAAGCATGCGCTGGTGAGTTAAGCTTTTTATTATTTAAGGTATTTACTATCCTAAGTAGTTCTTTATTATAAACGTTATATTTAAGTTCTGCTCCTAAAAACTTTTTTAAATAAAAGAATACTAGTCTCTATTTCTTATTTTTATATTATTATAAGAGTATTACTCCTAGTGCGTAATCTAATGCGTTTTTTTATTCTTCTAGGTCTTCTTAGATCGTGTATCTATAATAGTAGTGCTTATAGAAAGAGCGTCTTTAGCTTCTTAAAAGCTTCTTTAGCCTCTTTTGTGAAACCCGTCCACTTATCTTTTTTATAAGTTCTGTTATTAGTGCTATAGTCTTAGAGTAGTTCTTAATAAACTTCTAGTAGAAGTTAGTAAACTCTAGGAAGGACTAAATATCTTTTACTAACTTAGGTTCTAACTATTCCTATATAGTAATAATCTTCCTAGGGTCTATTGCTACTCCTTCCTGTAAGATAATAAATCCTAGATACTCTATTCTCGTAACGTAGAATTCGTATTTTTTAGTTAAAGGAGTAATTAATATTCTTTTATTTTTATAAGTACTTTCTTTATATATTCCTTATGCTCCTTAAGCGTTCTAGTAGAATAAATAAGTATATTATTAAGGTAGGCTATGCAGAATACATCTAGGTATTTATATAATACTTTATTAATTAGAGTCTAAAACGTTACAGGCGCGTTTATTAGTTTAAAGAGTATTACTTAATACTTGTACAGGCTATATTAGGTTCTAAACACGGTCCTCTACTCGTGTCCCTTAGTTATCTATATATAGTAATATCTATTACTTATATTAAATTTTGTAAACTATTTAGCTCCTTAGAGTCTATTTATTAGCTCTGTAATTAAGGGTAGCAGGTACTAATTCTTAATTATAGTTTTATTTAGCTATTTATAATCTACATAGAGTCGTAGCTTGTCGTTCTTTTTAGGTACCTAAAGTATAAGAAAAGCTACTAGGCTTTAACTTTCTTAGCTATACTATTTTACTAGGTTCTTCCTTAAGTAATCCTATACTTTTTTTTCTTAGTCTATAAATATTAATTATAGTTATTCCAGGCGTAGTTTCGTGCCCTTTACTAAAAGTATCTTATAATTCTATTTTTAGTATTTTAGTAGTTCTTTTCCTTTAATTTCTTTAAAAAGTTTCGTATATTTTTAATATTTTAGTAAAAATTTTATACCTTTTACTTCTTCTCTTAGCCCTAAGTATCGTACCAATATTAGTCTTACTTAGCCTAGATATTTTTCTATAACTTTTATAATCTTAGTGGCTAAAATTTATATAGCTTATTCTTTAACCCGTCCTAGTAGAGCATCCAGGATTAATAGTTATATCTTTTATAATTTACGTACTTTAGTAACCTTTAATATAAATCTTTAGCTAAGTATTATCTTCTTCTACTAGTTAATAACAGGGTTGTGTTTTAGAAGCTAATTATAGCTAATAATTATTTTTATACTTCTAAGATCTATTATCGTGAAGATCTATTAGCTCTAGAATTTATCTAGGCTAATAGATAATAGCGTTGTTTTAAAGCGTAACTAGCCTTTACTATATCCTTAGGATATCGTCCCGTTTACTATTTTTACTTATACTAGTGTTTCCTTATTCTAGTATAGTAGGTTATGTTTTTTTACTATCTTTAGGGATATTAAACATCTAGTCACTCTAAGGTCTATTAGCGCTATTACTTAGTAACTATTAATAATAACTTTTTTAGTTAGTTATAAGTTACTTATGCTTATTTTTACACTTTTTGCCTTTATAGTCGCGCCTTTACTGGTAAAGTCCTTTGCTTAGTAGCGCCCTAGTTTTCTAACTTATTATTAGCTTACTTAGTAGCGTCCTAAGAAGCTTTTACCTTTTTAACCTAGGTTTATATAACTTCCTTTATTTCTAGGTTAGTTTTAGTCTTCTTTTATTACTTTTAGTAAAGCAATTTATAGGTACTTTTAGTATTCTTAATTTACTAGACCTTTTCTTTTTTTTAGGGTTCTCCGTGTCTTCTACATCCCGCAACTAGACATTCCTAGAATTTCAAATTTCTATACAATAGTGTTGTTTCTAATACTATTATTTATTCTTTTTAATATAGGTGTGCTAGATAATCCCTATTATACTCTAACTATCTAGTCTATTATAAGTGCTTAGGGCTCGTACCCTCTATTTATTAGTTTCCGATAGTTATCGCTAATCCCGCATTTATACCTTTAGGGTACTAGCCTATAGCTTCTTTATATGCTTTGTGCATTTAGCATTTATTATTAAAGTACTTCTACTATCTTAATTCTTTATAGTGTTGTAATTATTTATTAAGCAAATGTTTATAGCAAGTTATTATTAGGTTATAATTATTAATAAACTTATAATTAGGGTCTTTTAGTAATATTACTATTAGTTCCCTCTTTATCTTATGTAGCTAATAATCCTCTTTATTATATAAGACCTAGGCTACCTGCTCGTATTATTTTAAATTTTAATTTATTATTCTAGTATTAGTTTATTTCCTTAGTATTTAGTAGTAATTTTATAGGTTAAGGTAGCCCTTAGCCCTTTAAGCGCGATTTTTTGCGTATAGTCCTTAGGTGAATACATCTAACTATTACACACCTAGTAGTTTCCTTCTACTATTTAAAGAAAGACCTTATACTCTTATACTATCCTCTATTCCGTTTCTTCTAGTGTCTCTAGAACTTCGAGTTTTATATTAGGGATATTATCTTTACTTATCTTTAGTAGTATAGGTATTAGTGCCTATATTATGACTATTACTACTTAGATAATTTGCGCTTTCTTACTTTATCTATTATTATTCTTTAGATAGTCCCTTTAGAAGTAATCTTATTTTCCGCACCTTAAGCATGCTTTTTCTTTAAAATATTACTTTATTTCTTAATTAGATAGTTTATTCTTACGGCCCTTTTACTACTTCTTTAGTTCCTATTCTTAAGCTTTATTAGCTATTATAATATTACTATCGCAGTCTATTTATAGTTTCTAGCTCGTGTTAAAATTAGGTTAGATACAGTTACCTTCTTGCTTTTCTAATTATTATTTATAGAGTTAGTTATTAATTTATATAGCTAGTTTTACAAGTTCCTCTAGGTTATTTACCTTATTGTGGTAGGTAAGCTTCTCCTTAACGATTTCCTTTAGTCTATTATAGTAGGCTGCCGAAAGTAGGACGTTATTTTATTTAATCTTAGCTTAAAGGCGTCTAAACTTAGCTATATACGTACTAGCTAATTTTATTTATTTAAGCCTTTATATCTTGCGTTTAGCTTATTGTTTCTTGTTAACTTGTTTAAATATAATTTAGATTTATTCCTTAAAAGATGCCTAGTCTTTAAACACCTTCTTAGTTTTATTACTATATTCTAAGATATTATCTTCGTTCTCTAGGTAATTCTTTATAAGGGGTTATAGCTATTTAGCTACCTTACCCTGTATATATATACCTGTTACTAGGATTTTAGCCTACTTAGCTGTAAAGACATCCTTATTATATTAGTAGTATAGTTTTATATTTATAAAAAAAAGTCTTAAGTCCTTCTCTTTTACCTTTATAGATTTTAGGAACCTTAAAGGATATCCTTCCTATAGTTATAGTAGTTAGAACGTACGTTATTAGCTTAGCTAGTTACTCTTTAAGCCACTATATTTTATTAGCTTAGTTAGCTAACACTATTATAGTATTTATAATTAGTCTAGAAGCTGCGCTTTCTGCTAGGACCCTTATTATAGTAGCTACTATAGCTATTTATATTATTTTAAACCTTTAGGTAGTTAAAGTGTTACAAGGATTCTACGTACCTAAGCCTAGTCTAGATCAAGGGAGGATGGGTTAAGGGAGAAGTGCCTTACAGATATTTAGTAATTAAAAGCTTGAGATAGCTACAAGATAGGTTTTAAAAATAATCTAATTCTATAATAAACTATAAAATAACTAATTAGGAGATTTACTAATCTATTATAGGAGATGTACTCGTAGTATATTAAGTTAATTATAAGGAGTAGGAGAAGTGTAGAGAAATTATTAAACTATATACTACCTATTCTAGTTCTTGCTAATATCTAAATTCTTATTATAGTCCCGCTAAGACCCCTTTCTTGGAGGTAGTCCCTAGGACTTACCGTAGTCCTGTCTCTTATACGGGACTTCTCGCTTATGCGGGACTTTGTCACGTGACCGCTAACCTAAGGTGCCCCGCCTTCCCGTGTGTTTCCCTAGCGCTGTCATTTCGCTAACAATGACTCTCTTAGCGTAATTATCTGGTTCCATTGTTCCTGTGGGGTTCGTGATCGTAACACCTATAAAGGTAAGAAAGTAGAATATCTAGTATAGTAAAAAAACTATTTTTAAAAGAACTTAGGAACCTCGTAAGAACCTTAACTAAGCTACTATATTAGACCATTAAGAAAAGTTTACTAAGCTATATTAAAATTATAATAAAAAACTTTTAATAGGATTCTATTATAATATCCCCAAAATTAGCTTCTATTAGGACTTAAAAGAGGCTCTATAATGCCTGCCTTACTAAGTTAAGGAACCTATCTAAATAAAGATATCTAAGATAAGGACAGGAATAACATTATTACAAAATAAAATTAAGTATTATGAAAGAAAGTTAAGAAGAAATTTTAAAAAAGTAACTTAAAAAACCCCTAAAGCTACTAAGAATAATAAAGAAACTAAATAATTCTTATAATAATAAGGGATAACCCTTACGAAAAAAGGAGCCTTAAAAGTAAACTAAAAAAAAAAACAGAAAGGAACCAGGCAAAAAAAGTATTTTTAGCTACTAAAGAAATAATAAAATCCTTTTTAATAACGTATAAGTCTTCCTCTTCGTACTTTCATATACTACTAGGGTTAAAGAAGCTAGTATCCTCCTTACTTAAATACTTCTTAATTATAATAGCCTAAAGCCGCTAGCGTAAGCGTTAGTAGGCTTAGGTAGGCATATTAGCTCTCCCGAGGATATTATCTATTACCTAAAAACTATTTATTATAATACTCCTATCTACTACTAAGGATTTACTAAATAGCAATATAATATTAGCTTTAAAAAATAGCTTTAGCATTTAAAAGGAACTTATAAAAGGGTTTTTATACTTTTAATAAAATACTTAAAGTTAGTAATAGAAACTTAAAAAAGATTAAAAGTCTTTTTAACTATAATAGTAATACGCTTTAAGAGCTAAATAGCTTTAAAAAAAGTAATAGGGTCTAAAGTAATAGTGGTATTACTCTTAAAAGAGGTGTAGTAATTAATAATAGTAATTTTATAAGTAGAATAAAACGCGTAAAAGTGAGTAAAACAGGCCTTTTACTTTTAGATACTTTTTAAAACCTTATTTGTAAAGTGGCCCGCACTAATAACTGTAATATTAGTAAACTTTTTATAACTAACTTTATTAAGGGCAGGCTAAATCTAGGTTGGGAAAAAGGTTAGTAGAGTATACTCTAAAGTTATTTAAAATAAGTTAGACTAAAGCATACTTGGCTAGTATAGCTAATAAGCTTATAGGTATAGCACTCCTTATAGTATACCGTCTTGCCCGCTAGTACTTAGTAATAGACGCGTCTATATGTAATATAGTTAATATATTAGCGCTTAATTATCACGCGTAGTAAAATTAGGTTTTAAAAGCTAAGCTTATTAAGTTAGCAAGTACGCACACCTAGGCTAATAAAGAACTAAAAAAGAAGTTAAAAAAGTAAGGAGGTAGGTTAGAAGGTAGGAAAAAGTAAAAAAAGTATAAAAGTGGATTTAGAACTGACTTTACAAGCTTTAAAAGGACTAAACTTCTTAATAAACGAGCTAAGGAAGATTATGCTATAGTTAAAAATAGTAATTTTATTTTAAAAAAGCTTAGTCTTCTTAAGTTAGTAACTAAGTAACTATAACGGGAATAGGGCTTCTTTTATTTTATTATTAAAATTAATAGACTATAGTAACTACTTATAGCAAGAATATAAAATTAGACACGCAAGATTAGAACTAGTAAACAGTTTATAATAATAGGAAAATTATAAGTAGACAACAAAATAACTACAAAGCTATATAGTAAGATAAGACGCGGAGATTTTTCTTTACCCTTAATAAAGGGAAAAGAGGTATATTGTTACGGTCCAGAAGTCGAAGGTCGGACGAAAGGCCTTATGACGGCAACCAGGCCCCACCTTGGGCTTACGTAATGTCCCAGGCTGTCTCAGACGCCAAGACCATGGGACATCATGGGACAAGGAGGGTATATCTATGGGACGATTTCCTATGTTACGCTCCTTGTAGTTAACTTATATATCTTCTGTGCGAGTACGTTCTCCTATATGGACTAATAGTTATCTTATTTATTATAAGATTAAATTATACAGCCACGCGCTAAGTGTCGCATTAACTCGTACTATTAAATAATCTATAAAGTGCTACTTTAGCCTTACCGTCCTAACCCGGATCGGACCAAGGTGTGAGCGCCTCATAACATATATAATAGGCTACGCCTAGTTATTACCTGAAATCCTTAATCCTTAGTTATATAAACCCTAGATACATAAGTTTAACGCCTAAAGCTTAACTTTAGACTCTTTATTAAATTTATAAGTATTCTTTTAGCACCTTTGGCTCCTTGAGTACCCAGCCCCTTGTACTAGTAAATAAACTTTTAATATTTAGCCTTTAAGAGAAATTTAGTAAGCCTATTAGTAGCTATTTTATTTATAAGGACTTATTTAATAATAAGTCGCTAAGCTTTTACCTCTTGTTAGATCTATATCTAAAAGGTATTAACGTATTAAACCTTTATATATAGATAATCTAGATTCTTATTAATAATTCTTACTATTTATGAAATATTATAATAGATCGTAAGCGATATACCTAAATTAAACAAAATACTATTAAAGAAGTAAAGTTAGTTTGCTATTTATAAGCTAGTAAAGAAAATTAAAAGTAGTTCTAAATTAATAGTAAACTTAATAACTATACGCTAGACAGTCTCCATCTAGTAAATAATTATATTATAAAGAAAGAAGTATTATTCTTATAAGCTTTAATATATTTTTATATTATTTACGTACGAGGCGTCTAACGTGCTAAAAAACATTATAATAATAATTATTATTAAAAATAACCTCTATAATTAAGTTATTATAGGAACCCTTAATAGCGTAGTATTAAGTTGTAAGTAACTATCGCTAGACATGTTATATATTTATAATATGTAACTACCCAAAATTAGTAAGATAGTAAGTAAGGATAACGTGGCTACGAGCGACGTTAGGCCGCGTCTAGTAAGTAATATAAGCAAGGTAGCTAATAAGCTCTTAATATAGCTTAGTACGTTGAACGTCTGTCCCCTCAATTAACTTGTTAAGAGAGTTAACGTTAAGTAAAAATTTAAATTTCTTATTTACTAGCTCTATGCTGTACTTGTTATAAACCTTATTAATATATATATCTTAAATAAGCTAGATCTTGTGCTTCTAGTAATCTCGGACGGCTTAGACGTCTAAGAACCAGGCCAGGTCTCTTATCGTCTTAAGTCTAAATTAATCCTTTAACTTATTCTTAAAGTCTTAATAAAGATAAGCATTTGTTAGGTAATACGCTATTAATATATTATTAATATAAATAAATAGAATAAGCTAAATATTAACGTATAAGTATAAAAAGCCTTTAATGCGCTTAAGTCCTAGTAACTGAAGTACTACTCTAAATATATTATACTATAAGAGTAAAGTGTTCTTTAAGCTATAAATAGTGCGAAGAATCTCTAGAAGATTACTATTTACTTTTTTAAAACATACTAAGAGTCTCAGCGTATAGCTTTTAATTAAGCATAAAATTAAGGAAAGTGTTAAATACGTTATATTACTTTAGCTCTAAGCTGAAGTAGTTAGTAATTATAATAATTACTTAAAAGGTACGGACTATAAAGATAGTAGTGTAAGTATTATTAAACTACTTCTATAGGTCTCCGCGTGCGATAAGTTAAGTTTTATATTTATAAAAATAGCTATCCTTATTAAACTTATATATAAATACTTATATAGTAAGATTACCTTAACCACTTTAGTCTGCATAGTTCAATATATTACTAAGATTTTATAAAAGTAGTTTTAACTTTAGACCTCTTAATACTTACGCTTAGTAGGCTTTATAAAGTTAGCGCTATATAAACATAATTTTAGCTAGCTAATATACTTTAAGGTAGGTGTTAACTAGCTTTAATAAATTTAAAGGCTGTCCTTTATATTATTAGTAATCGTTATTATAGTAAAAGTATATAGGTAATTAGTAACGTTTTAAGCTCCTAATTAAATTATATAAGTCTATAGATTACTTAAGGTTATTGGTTTCTAAACGCGCTTTATTATAAGTAAATTATTTTATAAGATACTTAGATCTTAACGGTATAAAGCGTTATTACTATATTAAATAGGCATATAGCCTTTATTTTTAGTAGCTAAGTGACTAGTAACCATTTACTATAAAGGTATAAGACAAAAGTTGCGAGCGTAATAGCGCCGTATAAAATAATCCACTATATAATCAAGAGGTGTTAATATATTATCCCCTACTAATAGCTTAGACAATTAAATGATAGGCGTTAGTGTTAGTATTACTATAGAATTAGCCTCGCTATAGAGACGTTACCAACGTGTTATTATAAGTCCCTTTATAGATACATTATTATCCTCGTACGCCTTAAGGACGTTAAATAATTTATTAACCTTCTTAATTACTAAGTTATTTACGTAGCTATCGTGGTCTTTATAAAATATAGAAATATTAAATACCACGTCTTATATGCGGATAGCTTAATCCTTTATTAGTAAGTAGATTTAGAGGATATTAGTGCTATTATAGCCTATAAAATAGCTAATTGGGGTGCGCGAGACTATTCTTACTCTACGTAATAAATATTTATTAAAAATGTATACGCGATAACTAAATAATTAAAAATAGCTATTTATAAGCTTTTTATTTTAGATAACCTTATATAGCGTACGCTAATTAAGGACTTTAAATAGCATTTAAATGAGTAGGTATACTATTATCTTTATAATCTTATTTACTAATTACTCTAAAAGGTTACTTTAGAGGCGTAGGGTGCGGGTCTTTATTATAATTAGCTTATAAGTAATTTTAGTACTTTTATTTTACGTAGAAGTATTTAAAGCGTATAGCTTAAATTGTATACTTAGGTTAGCGTAATGTTACTTTATAAAGTGAATAATACTACGCTTAGCGTTAAGCTTAATTACGATTACGTTATAATTACACTAATACTAAATTTATTATATAGTATTCTATACCTAGTGGCCTAGTTAAGCTTTTAACTTTATTAAAAGGGACTCTGCTTCGTGCTAACGCAAGTATTAATAGATAGTATAAGTACCCTACTTATTACTATTATATTAAGACTTTCCTTATTATTATGGTTAGATAAGATTAATTAAAATTTAATAAAAGGGATAGTTAGTATCCTCTAGCGTATAGTAAAAAACCTATTCTATTAACTTCAATTTAGTATAGACTTAATAAAAGTCTTAGTTAGCAGGCCCTTTTATTATTACTCCTTTAATATTACTATTTAGGTAATCTAAAATCTTTCGTCTTCAATAACCTTAAACTTTATAAGCTAGCATTAAAGAGATTTTTTTTAAGTCTTTAGTACTTCTAATAAGGAAGTTTAAATAGCTATTATAAGTAAAAATAACTTCATTAGATAGTAAAAGAAATTTACGTTAATAAGCTAGTAGCCCTTATAGTACTTTAGGGAAGTAATAACGTCGTGTTTATTATATAGCGTATCTTAATCTAAGTTAAAGTAGACACTAATATCGCGATAGCGTCTAAGACTAATAACGCTTATATTAAAGCTAGGTACTAAAGTAATATAAGTAATTAACGTTAGTATAATACAATTTAGTATATTAACTATAAAAGTTATCTTACGTTAGGACTTAATCTTATAGTAGTACTTACCTACTTTAATAGTTATAGTAGTATTTTTAACGCGCTCCTGTTCCTAGCCTACCTAATTAGTTATATTAATAATATACGTATTAGAACCTAGGTTAAGGATTTATTAGTCTTAAATAGTTATTGTAATAGTTAACTTATTTAGTAAAATTACGTTATAGTTATTAGCTAAAGTGGCTAAGACTTTACTTATTATACTATATAAGCCTATTATAAAAGCCAGGATACTATTACTTAGTAAAAACTTATTATTGAGTTAGATAACTATAGTAGCAAGTGTTATCTTTAAAAAAAACACTTATTTATTCTATTTACTACCTTCTATATTCGCGTAAGTAGGCTAAGTTTATTTTATAAAGCTTAATTAATACGCTAGCACATAGTAGGATCTTTCTTAAAGCTACTTAGTTATAAGTAGAAGTCCTTATTAAGGTAGTAGCACGAACTATACTAGTATTTATTATTATAGAGATATACGATCCTTAGTGCTTAACCTTCTATAGTAGCCTTATTATTATTTTTAATATTACTCTACATCTTTGCTACTTAAAAATCTCTCGCCTTACTATTAAGCTTCTAGGAACTAGGTTAGGCTTATTAAACGTATATTATGTATATAGAGACGTAGTCCTTTAGCGTAGCTATTTACGTGTTATTATATTTCTACTTAAATAGCTTAATTAGCTTAAGCGTAGTGTATTTAAGATTAATATATTTAATAATTATTAAAAATCTTGTTGTATGTATATACCTTTTACGTTAAATAAATTAAATTTAGCGTACTACCTTGTACCTTTAATCTATAATTATAGTTAATTTTTAAAATTTTATAACTTTAGCGGGGTATATAAGCGCTTATAGTTATTAATTATGTTATATTAGCAGATTACTATTAATAGCGTAAAGTACTTCTTAAGGGAGATAAGTCGCGTATACGGTGTATTCTTATTATTTAGTAAGTAGATATAGCGTTTAGTAATTATCTTACTAATATTTATATTTAGATTTTAAAGTGCATAATTTTACGTAAGACAACAGATATATTACTATCGGTTCACAGGTAGCAAGGAATGAACAAGTAACTCTCTGTCTTTGGTATCTAGTGTCTGTATTTTCTGTGTGTTCTGTAATAGTTCTATATACCTTCCTTCCAGTTCTCGTGGATGTGAGCGAGTACCAGGTGGTGTGGAGGCGAAGGGGTTTCGGTACAGTATCAGGTTAACTGGAAGTAAGGGGGTACAAGGGTATGATTGGGTTACACAGTTCCCTTAGCGCGGAAGGCGAGGCAGTGCAGACACTAGCAGCTTTTCTTTTATAGTAAAATGAGTGTGGATTAGGTGTACACTTGCTGGAGAGGCTGTTTGCGAAAGTTGGAAGGTAATAACTATAGTAGTTGTCGTGATTATTATTAGAGCTAGTTTATGGGGTCCTTATGTATTACCTATCCGTCAACTTGTATGCGCAGCGAGTTTGTATTAATAAAAGTTTTTAGGGCTTTGTTTAGCAATGTTTTTGTTATAGCGTCGGCAGGGTTGTCTTAGCTATTTACCTATTAAACCTTAAATAACTCCCTTCTCTCATAGGATTGACGTAAGGCTATAATATTAATTATTAGTCGTTTTTCCTTAGTCGTTCCTAGCTTGACAATACACTCATACAGTGAGTATGAGTCTGTACAAACTACTAGGGGGAGAGATAGCAGACTAAGCTGCTTTGTAACCATGGCAAGCGTTAAGGTAATAGAGTAGGCGAGGTTAACGCCTCCTACTATTACGTAGATCTCTAACGTAAGGACGCTCCGGGTCACGCGTTTACTCTTCGCGGAGCTCTAGTGAATAAGATTGCCGTAAATAGTAAACTCCGTGTTAGTAGCGTCTTCCATGGCTACTACAATTGTGTAGCTAATCTAGCTACTTAAATCTTTGTTATTTGCGAAGGAGCTATTAATAAACATAAAAACTTTAGCCTAAGCCAGGTTAAGTGCCTTATAGGTAAGGCCACGATTAAGATTATTTAGTTGCTACTGTAGGCGTTTATTTAACGCGTTAACGTCGTTGATAGTAGGCTCTTAAGTTTGTGCGGCAATAGAGAGGTTAAAAGTCGCCTCTAGTTAGTAGATGCTCGCGATGTAGGCGCCGCGAGCCTTCTACTTAACGTACTATTATTAATAGTTAGCTAAGCTTGCGTTAATAAGCTAAATCTTCTTGCCCTAATCTTTTTATTATAGTGAGAGCTTGCTAGTGTGATTAATTAATAGGACACAGCTATTAAAAATTAATAGAGTAGTAGGTGTTAGCTTCTCCTTTAGCTTAGCTATAAACGTTAACTCCTTCTTCTCTAGGTTAGAGAAACATTTATCCGTGAGGATAAGTGTGTCGTTAGTCTGCATGCCTACTATGCTAAAGGCGTCCTAGGTAGTGGTTACAAGCAGGCATGGGTTATATGTTAAGGTCTTTATATAAAGCTTTTCCTTGTGATGAGCGCTGTACGTTGCCTACTAATAGGTACTAGCTTTAGCTAGGCCGTATAGGGGCTTCTTAACTATCATGACCGTGCCAGGTGGATACTTGTATTTAATTTCCTTAGGTAAGTGGGTAATAACTACTTGGTTGAGCTTTGTGCGTGACTATATATATGCTTAGGTGATATCTCGTAGCTAGAGCGAGATCTCTCTATTTATTAATGTAACTCTATTACGCATAAGTGAAGGAGCAATAGCTAGTATAATTTATTAGCTAGCTCGCTAGATAGTTAGCGATTAGGTAAGGATTGTTGCTTTGCCGTTGTCTTAATAGCCTTGCACTACGAGGCGTGATTTCTTATATAGGGTAGTAGTAGTCTTGCCTTTAATTTCGCGTACTAGTCGCGACTTAAAAATCCGTCCTTAGTGCTTGCAGGGATCGTATTGCTTAAAGCGGAAGACTCCGTTAGTAATAAGGCTATTAATTTCCTTATTATCTAATAGCTTAAATAATTAGCTAGGTGTAGTTATCCTTTGCTCTTTACGTAACTAAATAGAAAGTAGCTAGTTAGTGTTCTCTTTATGCGTTATAAAGACCTCTATTATGTGAGCTTCGTTAGGCGCTGTGTAAACAGTGTACGCTATAGGAGCTGTACAAGCTATCTTAGGAGGGTTCGCGCGGGCTGTAGTGGCTTTAGGCTTGTTCTTGCTACCTTTAGGTTAGCCGCGTTTTTATTAAGGGAGTTTAGAAGCTTGTTCTTAATGCTAGTTAGTTACACTAGTTTCGCTGTCTTTGTCCTGGTTATTGTCTCCGTTGTCTGGCATATCTATTAGGTGGCTATTATCCTTATTGTCAATCGCTAGTGGCGTGGCTGGTTCGTTGTTTGTCGGGGAGGTATCCGTGTAGTACGGCTTAACAACCGTTGAGCGGAAATTTGTAGGGCCATGCGGCAGCTGTATTATACAGGTCTTATTTATTATAGTAATAAGCTTATAGGGCCCTATCTATCCATCCTTCTCGCGCCAGACGCGCACGTCGGAGTTAATAGGTAGTGTAATTATTTTAAGCGTCGTAGGTCTATTGCGCGTTGCTAGCGTATTATTAATTTGGCGCGTCTTATGTACCCGTCGTACCTCTCTTATAGCCTTTTTAATAACAGCAGCGCGTTAAGTAATTAATGGCGACGGGGGAGAGTCTTCTGTCATTTGTAGGTAGGCGCCGAAGACAAGGAGCGTAGGCACTAGGCCATTAGGACCTGTAGTGTTGTTAATAGCTTTAATAGCTATTTGCAAGATGAGCTGCCTGTCTATTATTATAGGTAAATCGGCTTAGATAGTCTTAAAAGCACGTTATAATAGAGCATGGTACTGCTCTACCTTGCCTACGCTATTATGAGCTTCTATAGGTACTTCTTTAATATTAATTAATAGTGACTTGGCAAGTTACTTAAATTTAGTAGAAATAAAGTTCCTGCCGGCGTTATAGATAAGATACTTAGGTAGTCTAAGGTAGGTATTAATCTAGTAATGCTATAGAGCGTCCTAAGTGCTTGCGGCTAATGCATCTTTAAGGAAGCAAGTAGCTTAAAAGGCGGTCGCGTCGTTAACTATATGTAGGACAGGTTTTCCATTTAGGTACATAATGTTAATAATTACCTCGTAGTTAAAGTCTAGGTCTGGTTCCTTAAGCTTAAATCTGAAGCGTCTAGGTGCTTTCTAATTTAGTTGGCACTGTTGGCAGTACTTAACGAGCTTGTTAATAAGTAATTAGAGAGCATTAAGACAAGATTTATTAGGGTGGGCGCTAATTATACGTGCTAGCGTGGTCGTTCTCCACTTGCTAAGGTACAATTGACGATTCTCCTCATTGTAGAAGTGGCTCTTTATTATACCTATTATTGTCTTAAGATCATAGCCCTGACCCGCGAGGCGGTTATAGTAGTAGTTAGACGCTCTGTCTTTCAGCATAATAGAAAAAGCTCGATTCTAGTGTTACTTAGGTAGCCCTATCTTGCTGCAATTGTCTCGGAAGATTCTAAATTTAGTGTTAAACACGTTATATAGCTTACCTCTAAAGCGCTTCTTATTATTATATAGCTTGCAGAGGTCTGTAATAAGTCAATGTGCGTTGTTAAGACATGTGGCGTCTGTAGGGCTTTCGTGCTGCAGATGGGGGTTGTACGTATTGTACTGGTTTAGCTACTGCGTAGAGGATAAAGGCGCGTTGTGCTGCTGATAAGGGGGCAGGTATGTGGTGGGCTGCCGTTTTAGTGGAGGTATGGGTTAGTAGATAGTGCGTGCTATTAGAGCTGGTTAAGAAGAAGCAAGGTGCGCAAAGGGTTATTAAGAAGATTACTATAATAAAGGCGTATTGTATAGAGGCGATATCGCAAGATTTAGATTAAAGCGCGAGTTAAACCTCTTGTTTATTTTAAGCTAGTAAGTAACCTCTTTATTAGTCTATTCGTAATAGTCGCCCTACAGCGCTTCTGCGATGTTATAGGCAATTAACTTACTATTCTTAGCTATAAAGACGCCTTACTTGCGTAGGTAGTCTTGTAATTTAGTAACAAGAGATTTATTGCCTTTGTTAAAGAGTTCTTTTGGCTATTCTTTAAAGATAACAGTTATCTGCTCCTATAGCTCATAGTCCTCCCATTCTTTGTTTCGGGAGATCCAGTAGTAGAAGAGGATGTATGTATTTACACTCTTTATGTTAATTTTCGTAATGTCTGTATTCTTATTAACATTAAGGGGCTAGCCCTAGCTATTCTTATTAATAAGCGCCTGTTCTTCCTTCGTAAGGTGGTCGGTAAAAGGCATTGTGGGAAAGCGATTTAGGGGTCGTAAGGCGTCTCTTTAAGAGAGTAAGACGCAGGTTTATTAATAGTACTATTAGCGGCGGGTACTATAGAGCGTAATAGACAGGGACTTAGGTAAACGCTTAGAGTCCTTATTGCTTAGTGGTAGGCTACGACGCGCGAGCTTCCAGCGAAGGCGTAATAGACGCGGAGACCTAGGTAAACGCTTAGGGTCTTGTTAGCACATAGTTTAGGGTATTGCTATACCCCTTATCGTGTCTCTTCTAGTTCTCCTTGCTGTCTGTGGTTATCTCTCATAGCATCGACTGTGAGGGTAACCACTGATTAGTGTCGGTTCACAGGTAGCAAGGAATGAACAAGTAACTCTCTATCTTTAGTATCTAGTGTCTGTATTTTCTGTGTATTCTGTAATAGTTCTATATACCTTCCTTCCAGTTCTCGTGGATGTGAGCGAGTACCAGGTGGTGTGGAGGCGAAGGGGTTTCGGTACAGTATCAGGTTAACTGGAAGTGAGGGGGTACAAGGGTATAATTGGGTTACACAGTTCCCTTAGCGCGGAAGGCGAGGCAGTGCAGACAATTACTTTTTATATTAGTTATACGTAAATTAGTAGCGTCGAAATTTAGTATTATTAAAGTTAACGTTAGTATATATTATACTAAATGTTTTAGTAACTTTGTATTAGTACGCTATAGGCTTAACAGGCTCTATTTGTAAAGGCAGGTTAGCTATAGTAACGTTAGGATTATAATACTGCTATAGATCGTACTACTACGTGGTATTCTTGCGAAGAAAGATCTATGCCTGCTAGTCCTTAGGCTTATTAAGGACTACTATAACACATGTTATTATAAGATTAGATTCTATTACTATTATAGAGTTATATATCTATTATATAAGTTATATATCCCCCGCACTGTCAAAATCTGCCACAAACGACGCGCCAATCAGCGTCAAGTCGATCTCAACACCAAATTTGAATTGTGATGACGGCAATTTTGTTTTACAGCCAAAATCGACCTTTTTCGAAATTGCTACCACATGCAAACATGCCAAATCCTGCGTCTGTTGTCAGCAACGATCCTGACTTTGTAAAATACACAAAATACTTACAAAAACGAGGTGTTTTACCTGACTTACCGTCCACGCCGCCACCGCAATGGAGACCTCTCGAAATCAACAACCCACATACTTTTGGAGTCGCTGATTTACCTAAGGGTACTGACAGAGGCTCTCCAATTGCCCTCTTTGACTTGTTTTTCGACGCCGAGGTTATGGAGCAGATCGCACACTTTACCAACGATCGCGCTGCTCATGCGCACCCTCAGCTGCCCTCCGCGAGAGGCTGGAAATCTACGTCGCCAGGAGAGCTGTATACGTACTTTGCAATTGTCGTATATATGGCCGTCCACAGAGAGCCGTCGCTGGCAGAATATTGGAGTCGCGGTCACAAAAACGCGCCTACTCACAAGCTCAACGACTTCATGGGCTGTACGCGCTGGCACCAGCTAGATCGCTACCTGTACACTGCGGAAGTTAGTCAGACTTTTTAGTCACCTTTTGGCAGGGTGTGGGATCTCTCAGAGCTCCTCCGCGCGCGCTCTCTGCAGTACTGGCGCCTTGGCAAGCACCTCTGCGTCGACGAGGCTATTGCCAGATTTACTGGACGTGCTAGCGAGGTGGTAATCATTAAGATAAAGCCTACACCTAAGGGCTTTAAAATCTAGTGTCTGGCAAACGATGGAGTTGTCCTAAACTGGTTATTTTATGCCAGAGGCAAAGGCCGCGGCCCTGTTAATTTACCGACCTTTACTAACGCTGACGCGCAGGCTTTTACACCTATAAAGTTAGTACCTGTCGCTCTTGTCCTCGCCGTTGACGCTGATGGTCAGCGCCTTTTTCCGTCGGGTCTCCACATTGTGTGGGACGACAATCTGTTTAACACCATACCTATGCTTAAATACCTGCGGTGGCAAGGCGTGGGTTGCGCAGGGACAGTCTAGACGACCAAGACAACGACTAAAGAGACTTTTAAAGACGCTGCGCGCGTGGAGTTGCAAGCCAAGGACGTTAGCGTTAAAGGGCGCGCCCGCCAGAAGGTGGCAAAGGAGCGCTTTTCGAGCAGCCTTATGCGTCTGAAAACGCAGTTTACAAAGCACATGGAGTGGGGAGAGATCAGATAGGACTTGTCAAAGAGCGGAGAAGTCCTACAGGCAGCGTGGAGAGACAATTAGGTCGTCCTTTTTGCCTCTACCGTCGCAGAGCGTAAGTTTGTCGTCTCAACACTATGGCCTTGGCACGCTGACGATAGTCGCCACCAGCGATCCAGGTTATTATGAAGCTCCGCCGACGCTCTAAAATGAGCCAAAACAACAAGGGGATCTTTGAAAAAGCCTTTGGCAACGAGCCTGTGAGGCTGCTAGGCATACCGCAGATGATTGACGACTACAATTATCACAAAACTAAGGTTAATCGCTTTAATTAGACGAAGGCGTATTACTCGACCTAGCAAGTTAAGCGTCGTACCTGGCGACCTTTGCTCTACTTTCTGCTCGACCTGACGCTTAACAACGCGTACAGGCTGTCCTTATACTCTGACGCTGCCGCCGCCAAAAGGAGCGGCCACAAAAGGTTCCTATACGACCTCATTGAGCAGCTTTTCGACCGCGGGACGCGTCTCTGCAACGCAGGAGCAAAGCGCAAGAGATCAGACGACGTCGTTGTCGCTGAGGAGAGCTCCCATCGCTCCGCAAACCTGTATAAATAGGCAAAGACTTGTGTACTTTGTGCGGAGCGTGGGCGACGCCAGCACAAGTCTCAGCCTCCCAGGGTAGCTCTGGGTCACGTTTAAGGCAATTTACAGTCTCCTTGACCTCCTCAGCGTACTCCGCGTACGCGCTTTGGGTGTAGTCTCTGCCAACTGCCTATGTGTAGGCCTGAAGTACGCCCTGAGTGCTGGCAGGAGCACCTCCGCCGACTGCAAACAATCAAGTTAATTAACACCACCAAGAGCTTAATTATTAAGTAATTTAAGTTAAGTACGAGTAAAAATGCAGATTGTATAAGAATCTACAGCCAAACTTCATAAATCTCGGTGTTCATGCAGAATCGGAGCTATCGTCCGATTGGCCACTAGCAAGAAGTCCGCCTGTGGCAGATTTTGACAGTGCGGGGGCACGCGGTAAACGAAAAATCGCGCACACCAAACTAGATAAGTCAGCTTTTTGTCACCCATACATTTGCCCTACAAAGTCGAAATTCGAGCCATATTAAATCGATTTCGACGCCAAATCGCACCGTGAGGCTTGCTTTATATGTAGATCTGTATATACATGACTTTTGTTTAGTGTTAAGCTTAATAACCTATAATTTCTCCGCCGGAGTCGCAGTAGTCTCGTAGCCTCTACGGCATGCTATTAACGCGCTTGTTTATAAACTTTTAGCTAATTAATTACTAGCCTTTAATTACGAGGTCTCTTGTTTTAAAGACGTCCTAATAGGGGAATTTTTTAAGATACTACTTTAGAGGCTGCTAGCAATTTTCTATAAGTGCTAAATTAGGTAAGTGTGTATAGTTAAAGTAAGACTTTAAGCTATAGGTTTTCTTCTAATTACGAATAATATTATTAGAGGATTTACCTACCCTATAGCTAGAGTTATTATCTTCCTCTAGCACGAAGTCGTCACCGCGTAAAATCTATAGCTTAATAATACGCTTAAGGATTACGTCGCGGTATACTTTAAGGCTTATCTTACTATTTTTATTGCCTAGGACGTTGTAAAAGTATAAGTCACTCTTAAAATTAAAGCCTATAGCGGCCTATAAGTGCTGGCGCTCTAGAGTCTTCTTATTATCGTAATTTAATATATATTATATACAATCGCGATAATAGCGCTCTCTAGGTTTTTTAATAATCTTTATCTTGCCCTTAGGCCCTATACTCTAGTGTACCTTGTTGGAGAAGCGTACGCGGCGCTAGTCCTTCTTATTAGGGTACTTTTTAAGCATAATAGTAGAGTACTTAACGTGGAGCTTTGCAACGCGCTAAGAGATCTAGCCTTTATTATAAGTAACGCATTTTAAGTAATCTATAGTATAGAGATACTCCTTAAGGGTCTTGCTGCTAACGCTAAGATCTAATTTATATACTAGCTACTTTTATGTAAGGACGCGGGCGTCCTATTCTAGGTCTTATAAATACTTATTAGCACGCTCTAGGTCCTCTAGAGATAGCTTTAAGGGTCTATCGCGCTTCTCCACCGTTAATATACTATTATAATAGGTCCTATTAGCCTCTATATTGTGCTTAGCAAGTATCTCCCAGCCCCGGCGGCGTTTCACGCCGTAATAGCTAAAAACATTATTATAATAGTAGGGTATGCGGTGGAAATCTATAAACTTGCAGATACCTTTAATCCGCGACTTTTTTAGCGTGTTTAAATAGGGGTTATTAGGTAATTAGGCTATCTAATTAATTACATAGTAAAATATTATCGTAAAGTAGTGTAGCGTGTGGAGTTTTATTTTTGTGTAAAAAGGTGGCTGCAGAGTGTTGCATGGCGGGGGTGGACTAGCGTTGTTTTGGTGTGCGCGATTTTTCGTTTACCGCGTGGGGGGATAGCAGGTATTGCAGGATTATTATAAATAATTATAGGTAAGTTAGCAGCCTTAGCAGATGCAAAATAGGCTTATAACTGTAATGTTAAAAAAGATTGTTGAGGCAATCGTTGTTTTGATTGAGAAGCTACTCTATAGAGCTATATAGTGTGGATCACGTGCACAGGCCGCACGTACGCGGGTGGCCCAAGCTTCATGTCCTAAACCGTCACAGAATAGCCCACAGCAGCCGTATCCGTTACCAACCTAAGGTATAATGGAAAGGAACTACCTGGGTAACTCTTATTAAGTTACCTAGTATACATTATACGTGGGCCGCTTGTAGAGAGCTTTTCTTTAGAGACCGCGACGGAAGTATGTTTCGGTCTACTGAGGAACAGTCTGCGGGATCGAAAGAGGAGTAAAGTTCCAGGTCTTACCGCCATCTGGGGTAGACATCTCACCACCGGTCGCACCGTACTGCCAGCTGCCGGAGTGCTTGAAGCTCGTGTCTGCCTTGTTCAGCACGATGGAAACGCCTTCCCACTCTACAACATATACCGTCAGTGCTGTTCACCACACCGCGTTATGGAATTTGAAAACGTACTATGAGCTCCAGCAGCAGCACAATTACCAGAAGCGCATTCAAGCGAAATGTAGAAGATTTTGCCGTGCTGTCCCTTGCTAGAGTTGACGGTAGACACGAGCTTGCCGTCAATATAGACATTCTGGGCCCATAGCTGGGTACTTGAGTTAAGCTTGTAGTGCGTCCTGACCTTTGAGCCAGGAGACGCAGCTACGGCTTTGCCAGCCGTGGCTTGTGAGCCGACCAACGTGTATGCGAAGTTGCACCACTGGCTAGCGGGAAGGTTGGAACACCAGTAGCTGTTGGAAAGTGTTACTTGAAGCCTTTAAAATTGTAGAGAGGCGTACTCTTGAGCACTGTTCTGCGTCACTCCTTGCAAGAAGTCTTGCTTGTCCATCATGATGGCGGACCATAGCGCCGCATCTCCGGTTTGGGGGCTTGGTGTTTTGCCCAGGACAAGTGTTGCGCTGGCCTCGGTGATGAAGTTGTCGCCTCTGACATTGAGGGTGACAACGTCGAGGTTGGCTTGGGCGAGCGCAACTAAAGCGCCGATGGCTGCATAGTACTTCATGATGATAAGATTTGTAGTATGGCAAGGGATCCAAGGAAGCAAAGTCTGAAAATGAAACGAAGGTATCAACCAGCTATGCGGCTCACAAACTTGCGTGTACATTTCCTACTGGGCTGCCTGCATACCTTATACCTACGCCAGCTCACTATACGGGAGATTAAGGGCCAGTACTCCACCGGCTCCATTTTGAACAATGAATAGTGGACTGGTGGAACGATGCTGGTGGTTGTTTGGGGGATAGATTAATTGGATGAGGGGTCGAAACAACTGTCGCTGAGATGTCCCGTAGCATAGCATGTTTTAAGCTTATTTCGAAACGAGCCGCTGCTACAAGCCGTTAGAACATGTTCTGCTGTTCGCGTTATTACCAGGACGTAAATTACTCAGGCCCATGCTAGTTTCTCCGCCGGAAAAATGCCCCTGTCGTACCGTGTCCGTGCGTGTGATGCGCCCATTCGCGTGATGCGCCACCCCTGAAAAATCATTCAATCTTTGCAACCTCATATCTTAACCAATATAGATCGAATTAACAAGGCAATTGAAGAAATTAAATATCTAGGACTAGGCGAAACTTTCTCCTATTAAGAAATTGCGAAAAAATATAATGTTGTGCGCTTAATGTTAACGCGCAGGTATAAGGCTATTATAGTGCCGTACCGTGTTTCCCCACTAACGTGTCCGTGCACCCAATGCACGGATTCAGCCAATGCACGCCGAACATCCGACGCGTCAAAACTCCCTACTTTCAACACGCGATAACTCCACCAATATGGATCCAATTCAAGCTGCGATAGATGAGATCGAATCGCGAGAACCAGGAGAAGATTTTTCATATACAGAAATTGCTACCAGATATGGTGTTAATCGATCTACACTCTCACGAAGGCACCAAGGTGTTACCGCGACGGGTGCAGCCAACACAATCAATCAGCGAAAGCTCAACCCACAGCAAGAGCAGGAGCTTGTACGATATATCAAAAGGCTCACAGAGAGACATATACCTCCTACTAGAGAGATAATACAGAATTTTGCCTCGACGATAGCAAAGGAGCCAGTCAGCGAGAGCTGGGTTACCCGCTTTATCAACCAACACAGCATTCATCTCATCTCGCAATGGACCGTCGGCATGGACAGCAATCGCCACAAAGCTAATTTAGTAGATAAATATCGCCTCTATTTCAACCTTGTATACAGCAAGATCGATCAATATCGCATAGATCCTCGTCATATCTACAATATGGATGAAAAAGGTGTCCTGATCGGTATCGTTGGTAGAACAAAGAGGATATTCAGCAGACGAATGTGGGAGAAGAAGGAGGTTAGGGCATTACTCCAGGATGGCAATCGCGCGTGGATCACGCTCCTAGCATGTATCTGCGCTGATGGATCAGCTTTGCCGCCAAGCCTTATCTATAAGGCTGCCAACAAGGACATCCAATCAAGCTGGGTAGAGGATATCAAGGCAGGATATTATAAAGTCTTTATCACCTCATCATCCTCTGGCTGGACGAACAACAATATCGGGCTTGCCTGGCTTAAGCAGGTGTTTAATCGCTGTACAAAAGAGAAGGCTCAACGATTATATCGACTTTTAATTATAGACAGCCACGGATCTTATGTTACTATAGACTTTATTAACTACTATAATTAGAATAGGATCCTGCTTGCTGTCCTGCCTCCTTATTTAACTTATACACTTTAGCCACTTAATGTTGCGATGTTTAAGCCTCTATTAACAGCCTACTTAGCAGAGCTATTAAGATACCTTTATAGAAGCTAGGGCCTAGCTTTTATTACTAAAGGCGACTTCTTTCCCCTATTCTAGAATGCGTGGAAGGCCTCTTTCAAGGAAATAACTATCCTTAGCTCTTTTAGAGCCACAGGTATATCGCCACCTAATCCTGCACCGAACACCAACTTTTCGATTTTTAGATATCCTCTCTAAAGACCCTAATAATCCCTACAACTAAACAAGCTCACTGCGCTAATTCTAGGAGTACCTCTAACGTCCGCCTAGCCCTCCGCGCAGACGCGCAAAGGAGCTTGTTAGGATAGCAGAGTCTCCCTCCTCCCAGCACACAGGGTCCCTAGACCCTATAATCCCTTAGTAGCTTTATACACGCGCCCTAAGATGGCCCTAAGAGGACATGCATCACCGTGCACCCCTTCTAAGTAGCTAGAACCCTAGTAGGGGCGCTCCTAAACCTCGCGTCTCTAATGCTATCTAACGCCATATTACCGAGACTTAGCAGATTGCCTAGCTATAGAACACTATTACTACGGCTTTCGTAGTAGCGGTAGACCAACACGCAGAGAGCTACACTAACCCTTAAGAGGCTAAGATTGCTAAGGAGCTGTAGTAAAGAGTTATTTAGGCTCTAACCTTGCTCTCCCTAAGTAACTCCCCCCCTAGCTCTCGCTGGAGTAGCGACACCAGTCACAGCAACCCTAAAAGCCAAGAGTTAGGACGCCGCTCTTAGGCGGACGTAGCCAGAGACCCCTAGATCTTAGATAGGGGTGGCAGTTAACCTCTAATCCCTGCTAGGCCCCGGCCTAACCCGCCTGCTAAGCTAAAAAAAGATAATTAAATATTCGTAGCTATCTCTAACCTGGCAATGCGACTGCAACAACCCTTACTCTTTATAGTAAGGCAGGTAATATGCAAGAGTATAGCAAGACTTACCCTTAAAGACATACCTACCGCATTACTAATTAACATAGGCTAGGCGATTACCCTAGCAAATAAGAATATCTAGGGCCAACTTCTAACTTAAGAAAACCAGGAACTTCTAGTAAGAGCGCTAGACAGAGACGCGGTAAGGATCCCAGAACGCTAGACTAACTACGCAGTATAAGGAGTACCTAGCTCTTTTTAGACCCTAGATAGCACAGAACTACTAACTACTACCTAGCTAGTAGAGGAAGAGGTCTGCTCGCAAATAGGTAAGCAGCTAGTTAGTTACAGGACCTTATAATATAGGGCGAATTAGCATGGCCTTACTACCTAGATTGTTTTATATAAGGAGCTAGTCCGCTCGTTCCGGCTCTTTAGTACTAGCTAATTCTCGAAGGAAATCCACAAGCATCCCACTATATAGCGATATAACCTAGGCTGCCAGGGCTACTGCAACGCTGCCTACTATACCCGAGTAGCCCGCTGTGCACACTGCGGGGACTACACGGATAAACACTAAGAATAGTACAGAGATAGTTACGTCTATAAAGCCATGTGTGCTAACTATTATGGCCCTTATTTAGCTAGTTACACCAACTGCCTGGTAGCTCCTCGCCAGGTTAATAGATATATTACTAAGCCTATAAAGACTAAGCTGAAGGCTATCCGTCGCGTAGGCAAAATAGCATAGCAGCACCTTTATAAGATAGTTAAAGTAGCCCTTAAACAGGTAACACTTTAGCCTAAGGCTCCTTCTATAGAGGTATTAGAGACAGTGCCTTCCCACCTTTCTACCCAGAGGCAAGAAGGAGAAAGCAAGGCTACACCTCCTATAACTACTGCCTCCTATGCATCCTCCTCTACTACTAGCAGAGAAAAGAGACTAAGGCGGGCCACCACAGGCTAGAGGAGCCTTAATATAGAACAACTGTCTATTAGCAGCATTCGTCCACAATTAACTATCCACACTAACCTATCCACCTTAGAGAGGGAAGACGCCAGCATAAGCAATAACCCGCTATTATTATACTAGAATACCCTTATAACATCCTAGCCGACACCAGGCATTAACAGCCTAGCCTGTTAAGTAAATAACTACGTATATGCTGGGCTAATGTTAGCAGGAGCTTACCCTGGCACATTATAATACTAGAGGTGGCGTTTTAGAAAGGCATAGATATTGTGTGTGTTTAAGAGCCCTTTACATATGCCAACTCAAGAACTTCTACCTACCCTGGTTTTACACACCTAGCACCCATTAGCACCTGGGACAGCCCTAACACACTAGGCTTAGCCCGCCCTAGGGTGATGACCTACATCCGCAAAGGATGCCACCTACGATACTAGGCTAGAGAGAGCCTTAACTACCTAGACATGCTGTGGGCTATAGTGAATAGAGTGGTAATACTTAACTGCTACAGACAGCCACACACCTTACACGTTATCTAATACGTCACACATCTTATACCCCCTTAACTCTGCCTTATAGGAGGAGACTTTAACGCTAGACATAAATCCTTTAAGCCTACTACTACTGTAGCTAACGAAGGTGTAGAGCTAGCTAGATAGGCTACTAACGCGTCTATAGACTACATTAGTGTGCTAGGGTAGCTAACACACTACGCTAGTTATATCCTTAACCTTATCTTTTTTAATATCCTATTTGCCTAGTCTGCTATTAATGCTAGCATGCATAGCGGCTCAGACCATAAGACAATAGTAACCTCTGTCCCTCTCTCCACACCAGGCACTCCGCATCTAGAATAGTACCACTATAGAGTCCCCAAGGCAAGCCTACCTAAATTCACTAGGCTGGTAGAAATAGGTATCCAGAACATCCCAGACCCGCTTGCAACACAGGATATAGCATAGCTAGAGGAATGCGTTACGCTGCTCACAGAGACCATACAGCACTCTGTACAGACAGCAGGCAAGCTCGACCGTAAAGAAGGCCACGCTGCACTATAGTGGACTAAGGAGTGCAAAACTGCCTACTAGGCCTATAAACATGCTAGGCTACTCTGCTCTGGCAGTCTACTAGAGGAGAGACAGATCTTCAAGACTACTATCTAATAGGCTAAGAGGCAGTACTAGAGGCATATTATTAATAATACTAAGGATAATAAGGACCTGTTTAAGATTATTGCCTAGCACAAGCTTACACTAGAGAACTAGGACACTCCTCTTATCGTGAATAACAGGATAATATTAGACCCCCTAGAGAAGGCAGAGGCTCTTAGAGAGGAAGTCCTTAACTAGTACACAGTAAAGGATAACCTCAGATACTACCCAGACTAGGAGAATGTAGATGCCCTCCCGTGGAGCACACACATCTCACTAGAGGAAACTAAACGAAACACAGTAGGAGTCTTAAGTATCTTACTAGGCACTAACCACTCTACTGTGCGACTACTCCGTGCCTGCTAGGCTTAGGTTAGGAAACTTATACAAAGAATCTTCTAGCGATGCCTTAAGCTTAACTACTTCCTAGCACAGTGGAAGCTTGCCAAGGTAGTAATAATACTAAAGACAGGGAAGATAGACTAAATATTACCTTGCTCCTAGAGACCTATAGCGCTTCTCTTTTGCATTAGAAAGGGACTTAAACAAATAGTGGCTAAACGAATTGCGTGGACTACTATAACATATAAGATTCTTAGCCCCTAGCATGGCGGCGCCCTTCTAAAGCGCTCTATAGTAGACCTTACTATAGCGTTTACCCACGACACTGAAGCAGCATGGGTACTTAGAAAGCATGTTACTATGGTTACCCTAGATATTTAAGGCGCCTTTGATGCGCTCCTTAAGAACCACCTGCTACACTAGATGGCCTAATAGGGCTGGCCATAAAGGACCATGCTCTTTATAGACTTATTCCTTACTAACTAGAGGGTTCGGGTCCGCCTTGGACAGGTCACTACCCCTAGCTACCCTATCGCCTATAGCACACCCTAAGGCTCGCCTCTCTCCCCTGTCCTATATACACTGTACCTAGCAGAGCTACTATCTATGGACATAGAACGGAGGTTTGGATATGCAGACGACATATGTCTATACTAGGCCTTACACTCTATGGACGACAACGTTAAGCTCCTAGCATTAGATCTAAGGCAGATTAGAGCATGGGGCGAGGCTAATAAGGTTACCTTTACCCTAGAAAAGCAGGAAATAATATACCTAACTAAACAGCGAAGTAGCTACGCACCACTATATATTATAAATAAGTAGCTTATAATTTACCCTATCCTCCTAAGTAAAGAGTATAGCCAGCCAGCCCTGCGTTAGTTAGGAGTGTGGTTTAACCGCAGACTTACCTTTAAACAATATATAGCTACACGCACTGCAAAAGCTGCTAGGGTAGCCTATTATATTTATAGTCTGGCTAGGACTACCTATAGACTACTAGCTAGCTCCCTCCGCAAGGCTACTATTGCCTGTGTATACCCGTCGCTTCTGTATGGGACTGAATGCTGGTACAGAGGCCGCACTAAATAGCCACATACACTTAAACTAGGCAGGCCTTAAGAGGTCAGCGCTTATATTAGATAGCATATAGCTACTATAGACAAGACACTAGCTATAGTAGTAAGGGGCATTCTACTAGCGTGGAGAATAACCCCTATAGCTGCACTCTTTTAAGACGCCGGACTATTATCTATAGTAGTAGCACTAGAGGAAGCTAAACTTAGATTTACAACCTACTTACAAACTATAGATATAGACTATCCTCTTACTAGGCGCACATTAGTACATATAGTAAACAGGGGCGTAAAAACTAGATAACCCCAGCGAGTTAAGACAAAAGTCTAACAAATAGCATCTCTTCTACTAAAGATCCTTAGGACTATACTTATAGCCCCTTACTACTTAACTAGCTGCCGAACTGACCCAACGCTTAGCATAGACAAGAAGACTATAGCTAAGGCTTTTAATATATAGTAGGCCTATCTCTTACTACTAGACGTGACTATCTTCTCAGATGGCTCTAAACAGTATATAAAGGAAGGAGAAAAGCGGGTAACCTATAGCTTTACAGTGTATTAGAATAGAAAGTAATTACAGACTAGACGCGGGTCACTTAACTCTACCTTACACGTCTTTAACGCTAAGGCAGTAGGAGCATGGAGAGGCTTCTAGCACACTATAAGATAACTAGAGTTTAATACCCGTTAAATCTGGCTGTGTATAGACAGCACCTTAGTTATATGGTGCCTAAGGGGTAATTTACCCCCTACCTCTTAATAGGCCTTTTTGGAGTGCCATGGCGCTATAGAGACTCACAACGTCTCTATTAAATAGGCCCCCGGACACCTAGGCATTAAAGGAAATAAGGTAGCAGACAGATTAGCTAACCTAGAAGCCTAACACCTATTACCCCTAACAGGTAAAGCTACTCTACCTACACTTTTAGGCATTAAAATAATTGCCCGTAAGATATTACAACACACACAGCAGATCTAGTGGTCTAATAAAAAGAACAAACTCTCTAGATAGTATAAAAGCTGGTACCTAGACTATGCACCACGCAGCAGTCTAAAGGAACTAGACCTACTAAGAGCTATTCTAGCTAGACTGCTTTCTATTTAGTCTAGACATGGGGATTTTGCCTAGTACTACTAAAAGTATAACTATAAGGATGCAAACCTTACCTGCTTATATAGATAGGATAAAACACTAGAGCACCTTGCGCTCTGCCGTAAGACCCTAGGGGCCTTTAGTAGATAGCCACTTCGACCACCTACACTACTATCTAGCTGGGCTAACGGCCTGGCGTATACTGCGGTGCTGCTGGGGGATCCAGAGGCCTTTGAAGCCTTTACCTAACTCACATAGTACTATACTAAGATTTGTCCCCGCTAGCTCCTGCAGCCCTATAATAGTAATAAGCAATGTAGCACCTAGCAAGAACTAGGTCTAGCATAATAGCTATAATACTTCCTACCCCTCTTCCTCTCTTTCCCCTCCCCCTACACACACACACATATATACACACACACACACTCGCTCTCTCTCTCTCTTAGCACATAGATGCCTCAAAATGCAAGGAAACTACCCTAATGTACATACATCGCTTAGCCTCCCTAACTAGAAGGGGAGCTATAGTTCCGAAATGGTAGTAATACCCGCGCAGGCAAGAAATGCTTTCTAGGGTAGTGTGTTAGCACTGTAATTCTATAGCTTAGCACGTTGTATATGCCCTTCGGGAGGCGAGATAGTGGACTTAATCCCTATTAAAGAGACGTAAAATAAATACTAACCAACTAACCAAGCCACCTAATCCTGACCCTATCCTTAATAGGTTCACCTAGGATTAAGAATCAGGCAATAGCTCCTTATCAGGGCTTAGCGATCATAACTAGAGAAAGATAGATAGGCTTATACGCTCTACAGTAAGTAATTAAAGTAGCAAGGATATATAGAAGCTTCGTTAATCACTCTACTACCTATCTGTTGAAAATGAGCTGCTTAAGCATAACAACGATGGGCTTAGGCAGGCGCTATCTATTAAGAAGAAGCGTAATAAGAAGAGTAAAGCTCTAGACCTTTAATAGCGCTAAGAGTATTATAGTAGGGCTATCTTATGGTCACTAAGGAAAGTAAGGGAGGCATGTTATCGTTAATTAATTAAGGAGCAAGAGGATAAGCAGCAGCAGCTTTAAAAAGCAAAAATAGTAGAGCTAAAGAAGGCAGCTAAGCTATATAAGGAGAAAATCTAGCAAGAAAAGCGTGTAGCGAGAGAGGCAGCGAAGAAGGCAAAGGAGAAGGAGAGAGCTGAAAAGGCAGCTCAGCGCACTGCCTAGAAGTCTGCCGATAACGCTAAAAAGGCTCTACAACTATCCTAAAGGAGTAAGAGAAAAGCTTCTTAGCCATCTCCACAGAGCAGAAAGCGTTAGAAACGTGTTGTTGATGCTACGGATGTTGGGGAGGCCTCAAAGGGCGCATCTACTGCCCCAACCAAATCCACACGGAGCGGCCGCGACGTCAAGCTTCCAGATAGATTTAAATAGTGCAAATGAATCGCAGCTATCGATTTACTATCCTAGTAGAAAATCTTATAATAATATTGTTTGTGGGTGGTTCTGCAGCCTTATTTCTAATAGAGCGTTTATGGTGTTCGGCGTGCATTGGCTGAATCCGTGCATTGGGTGCACGGACACGTTAAACGCACAGACCCAACTCAACGCACAGTTTGAGGATGGCCACCACCACTGCTTTTGAAGCTGTACCGCCCTATATAGATCTAATTATCACGAGATTTTTTAGAGGAGCATTCTTGAAGGCTTATTTGATTGATTGGCAACAATAAATTACATGCGATACCTCTGTAGGAGGCGTACTTTGCGAGTGCGCGTTGATGGGCCGCATGCCTCCACGACCCTTCCGCTGTTCTTCTTGCAACTTGATCTCCTTCGCAGCCATCCTTATTTGCGCCCTCTGCTTAAGTAGGACCTGTTTCACATGCTTTTTCTGCTCCTTAGCGAGCTTTTCGCGATCCTTCTGATGTTGTAGTTCTTCTGTTTCGGCGTCTTTTTGAGCCTGGCGATCGCGGGCAGCCTTACTGTGGGTCACCACCTGGTGCACGGCCCCACCTGCTGCACGGTTTCTGGATGCCCACACCCACAACTTTTGAAGCTGTAGAGCCACATATATATTGTATTATCACAAGATTTTTTAGTAGAGTGTTTTTAAGGACCTATTAAATTGATTAGTGATGATAAACTACGTGCGATACCTTTATAGGAGGCGTACTTTGCGGGTGCGCGTGGCAGGGCTAGGTGTAGGCATGTTAGATTGAAGGGTAATCTTAATGAGATAGAATAATTGTTGATTGATCTGAGGTTGTTCTCTCTTGTCTAAGTATCTGAGAGGTGAGACGCCTCTATATCCCTTGCTTTGTTGTGGAATGCAAGGGTGGAAGCCGCTTTAGGCAAGGGCGAAATGCGTCTCCAGTAAGGGTACAGGTGCGCTAGCCACCTTGCCAAAACAAAGGGACCATGTAATCGGACACACCCCCTTAGCTTGGGCTTATCCTTAAGCTAGAGACTATCTGTCGTTAATCTAACAATATTATCCTTTATAGTTTATTTTTAAAAGCTTCCATCCTCTGCTCTAGCTTAAGCAGGTTAACCTCTTTATTTATAATTTTATCCTTAATCTCTACAAGTCCTAATTTATCTAGAAACTTGCTCTACTTGTTGGCTAGCAGGGCCTTTGTAAGTCTATCTATAACTATGTCCTCCGAGCGTTAATAGTCTATCTTAATTGTCCCTAATGCGACCTCTTATCTTAGTTAATAATTTTAGATATTTACATGGCGGAGCTTAGTCTGTAGTTTGGCGATCTCTTCGGTGATAAGTCGGATTATTTGCTAATTATCGCAATTAATTATGATAAGGGAATTACTAAGGTTAATCTCTAGCTCCTTTAGTAATTGTAAGGTAAATAAAGCCTCCTTGGCAACCTGTAAGAGAGCTAGTAATTCGGCCTTTATAGTTAATATAGTGACTATATCTTGCTTATTTACTTTCTAGGTAATTAGCCTACTAAATAGCTTAATAATGTATCCTTGCGAGCTCTTGCGGTCGAGCGTATTATTAGTAAAAGATACGTCGCTTGCTACTTCTAAAGTATCTGCACCCCTAAGCTAAAGACCTAGTAATCTAGTATTAGCAAGATAGAGGAGAACTTAGTTAGTAGCTACTTAGTGCTTTTTACTTAGGTTTATTAAGAATCGTGATAGTTAAGAGCTTGCGAAGGCGATATTTAGTCGCGTGATTATTATAGCGTAAAGGATTAATCCTATTTTCCGCTAATATTGGTTAACTTTAGCCTTGCTAGCGAGTCTGGTTCGGGGAAGTAGTTTAACTACTGCTATAGGTGTTTCGTGCTGTATCTTGTTTTTCTTAATAAGGCGCGAGATCTTGTCAATGTATAAAGCCTGTAAAAGCCAGATCTTTTTGTTCGAGCGGTCTATAATGATTTCGACCCCTAGAAACCACTGTAGTTTATTACCACTAGTAAGTGTGAATTTAGTACTTATCTTTACTAGAGCAACTTTAGCGGCTTGCTTTTGTAACTTGTCGTACGCAATAATAAGGTCATCCACATAAAAGAAGATAATAATACCATCCTTAATAAGATAGCATGGCTCGTGGGGCACTTTTTAGAAACCCATATCACGGAGCGTTAATGTAAACTCTCTCTGCCAGAGTAGTAAAGATATGCGCAGTCCGTAGAGTGCTTTATGTAGTTAGAGGACTGTGCCTGCTCGCGAGTAACCGCGGGGCATCCTTATGTAGATTTCTCTGTCCAGCTTTGCGTGGACAAAAGCATTAGTAACGTCGTGTTAGATAAGCTCTAGATCAAACTAAGCTACAATTACCATAAGTATATAAAATAATTAGCCTGCCAGCGTTGCTGCGTAGGTATCTTATAAGGTAAGGTGCCGCTATTAATTGCCTTACACTACTAACCTCGCCTTGCACTTCTATAATTAATAATACTTATTAAACTTATAGGTATACACCCATATATAATTAAGGATTTAATAACCTGCTGCTTTTACTAGAGCGGCAGTAACTTCACTCCAGGACTTCATTTCCTTATGGCTCTATAAATAGGATTGCTCGGCCTCCTTCTACATATCGTAGAGAGGGTGATCCTCGAGCTTTCCTTAGCATATAGGTAGCTCTAGAAGCATGCTCTGATGCGGCTTCTTGCCTGCTGTGATTATTTGTCGAAGTTGCGCCTTGTTAAGAGCCTTGCCGTTGTATTTGCCGCTACTGCCGGCTTCGGTGCCTGCCATAAAGGCTGCGGCCCACGGGCTTGTTCGTAATTGCCCTGTTTGCACTACTGGGGATAGGAGCTAATTATCTCCTGCCATTAATTGTGCGAGGAGTGTGACTAGTGGCAGCGTTAATAGAGGCGTTAGGTAATTATAGTTAGCTTTTTAGCCTTGCCTATACTCTAAGGCTCTTTTAATCTCTCCCTCTGGCGTCTCGGTAATTGTCTTATCTTTATAGAAGGACTCCGTGACTTGATCCTGTTAAGGTGAGGGAGGTAGCTTTATTAATTATACCTAGGCTACTATCTCTTCTAGTGTATTGTGCATAAGATTATCTATTAGGTCTTCTATTTTGCCTAAGAACACTGTATCTTTATTAAAGATAACGTCGCGAGTGCTTATCGTCTTCGCGAGGGATAGAATCTAGATCCTCTATATATTGGTTGATTAGTAACTAACGAGGTATCCGATCCAGGCTTTTAGATCTAGCCTTTGTAGTTTGCTCTTGCCGCGTTTTGTATTGTCTGTCATCGCGAACGCTTTGCAGCTATACGCCTTTAAGTAAGCTTAATTAGGCTTCTTTAGTTAAGTGATAATACTATTTTAAAAGGCTACTGTCGTGAAGAGCACTTTGTATAGTAATCGCCATTAATTAGCGTAGTTTGGCGTTTAGTTATAGAGGAATATGGCCGCTTAAACGATTTTGGGCTATATTTACTAGGGTAAATTCAAATTAAGACGCATTGCACGAGCTTTCTTCTTAATTACACCCCTTAAGCGTTTAGCTCCTCTATTTTATGCTTAGGTATTAGGTACTAAAGGCTTAATCTTAATACCCTGCGTTAAGCACTACTTCTTAATGTCTGCCTTATTAGAGAAGATCTTGTTGTTAGATTTAACAACCTTTACCGTGACGTTAAATTGTACTTTTACAAATTATACGAAAGTGCTTAGTAGTTTAATAATTAAGCGTGCTAGTTAGTTATCCTTAAAGTAGAAGTCCTATACAAAGCTAGAGAATTAATTAGTAATTAGCATTTAGCTCTTTTTTCTTATTAAGCTATCTGCTTTATAGTCGTAAAAATCGATTGCGATTTGTTTGCCGGGCCCTTTAGTTAGCTCCCTAGCTTGCCAGCGTATTTGCCATTTTAGTTTTACTTTACTACAGGCGTTATACTTAATAGTAGGGAGGCCTTTAATCCTTACCCCCTTAGATTGCTGCACGAGGTGTTTAAGAGCCTAAGGGCCTAAATAGCCTAATTATTAGTGCTAGGTTAATACGTCTGCCTTTTGTGGTCTTTATTTAGTGCGTGTGTTGGTCTTGTGGGTAGCATGCGCAGCTTTAGTATAAGTACTACCTACTAGCCTTATCCTATATTCTAACACCCACTATCCATGCAGCTCTTAAAGTTCTGCTAGTATAGTATTATCTCTTTTTTTTTTAGAGTTGTTAGATCTTCTTATATGTCCCACTAAAGGCCTTGCCTTCGGAGTAATTAGAACGACACTAGATTACAGAGTAGATCTAGGTAATAGGCGACATTGTCTAGCCTAATTATTTAGTTACCTCTTCTGCTTTATAGTCTAAGATGGACGCTCCCGTATCCTTTTATCTATACTTGTGCGTTGCCCGCCCATATAAAATCTCCTGGTAACGGTGGCCTAAGAGAGACGAAGCGATCGATATCGTTAAAGATGTAGCAAGTAGTGCCTGAATTAAGTATGGCTGAGTATCGTAATGGATACATGTTTGGGTCGGTGTGGAAGGATGCGGCATTGAAGCTTGCTAGGATTTTGGTAATCTAGCGTCCATCTAGTCACTTATTATTAGCCTTAGTAATTCGAGTTGGAGTGGGAGTGTGTGATTGTTTTAATCTAGGGTCCTGTAATCTAGCTTTAAAATCCTGTAATTTGGATCTTTTAACTGCCCTTAGGCTCTTTTAAAGCTCCGAGTTATTTTCTAGCCTATATCTTATTAGAGTAGCCATTCTAGGTTTTGGCCTAAACTATTCTAGCTACTTGTCTAGGAAAGCGTAGAAGCAGTCTTATAATGCGTGGCGTTGTTCATAAGTAGGGCACTTAAGGCCACTAGCTACTACTAGCTTATTATCTATAATCGCGGACCGCTTAGCTCTAGTACGTTAACTATTATTTTGTTGTTTATAATTCCGAGGTCTTCTCTAACTTTTAAATAATACTGCTTTATCCACAAGAGAGGCGTCCCTGTCTATAGCCTAGATAGATTTACCACTGTTAGCGAGAGATAAACCTATAGTAGCAAAAGCGCCCTTTTATTTACCCTTAATTAGGTGCTGCAGGATTATGTAGTCTTAGAAGAGTTTTATTATATGCTTCCGTGAGATAGCTGCATCCTTGCTTCTATGTTGCTGGAAGGTCGTCACCTACATAGGTGTGACTTAGATAACTACCTTTATAAAGTCTTTTTTAACTAAGTCTAGCCTTTAAAGCTCTATAACGTAATTAGTCTTTGCTTTTATAGCTGCATAATCGTACTTAGATAGCTATGTAGCCTATAATCTAGCTATTCTTATTAGCTTAAGAGCTTTTTAGTATCTTGCCCTTGCTCTTCGATATTCGTCTTAATAGTTAACCCTAACTATAATTATAAGGTTATTAATCTATTGCTTTATTATACCTCTAGGAGTGTAGTAGTTGTTCTGCAGGTGTGCGGAGATCGTTAATTAGAGAAAGGTGACTACCTTATTAAGGTCTGCCTTTTGTTCTTAGTAGTCTCGATCTATGGTCTTGTAGATCTCGAGCCGTTCTTTATAATAGTCGCTATTATCTCTGTATGCTTTCGCACTAGCTGTTAATAGATAGGATAGCAATGTTGGCACGTTATTTAGGTTTGTAGTCACGTAGGCGGCGCTTGGTTGGTAGTTGCTTATTAGCGGCGGCACCGGCATCGCGGGTTTCTGCTTTGGTTCATCTGTCAGCGCTGGGTCAATAATGTTCCAGACCTTCAGGAATTGGCATCTTGTTTTGAGCTAATTTAGCCATGGCGTGTAGTTCGTGTAGTTGGTCAGGATCACTGTAGGATCTCTGAGAGTTGATAGGGCTATTATAATTGGCTTAGTTAAGGTAGTAATTAGTTGAGGCAGTGAGACTCTTAATTATTAGATTAAAGAGTAATCTTAATAAGATAGAATAATTATTAATTAATCTAAGGTTGTTCTCTCTTGTCTAAGTATTTAAGAGGTGAGACGCCTCTATATCCCTTGCTTTGTTGTGGAATGTAAGGGTGGAAGCCGCTTTAGGCAAGGGCGGAATGCGTCTCCGGTAAGGGTACAGGTGCGCCAGCCACCTTGCCAAAACAAAGTGACCATGTAATCGGACAAGGCACCACATTAACTATAGATAATATATCTATACTAACGTCCTCTATCTCTTTAGTAACTTAAGGAGGTGGTGCCAAGGCCTTTAGAAGATATCTACTACCTTTTTTAAAAAATTATATATCTTATTACAGTTACTTTTTAGCTTCGCGCGCGATCCTAGTTTCTTCGTGCTATATAGCTTTTTTATACTATTCTAAAAGGTGTAGTTTTTTAGCTACCTGTCTTATACGCTACCTCTCTCTAAGCATAGTAGCCTTCTTTTGCTTTTATTACTCCCTATACTTAATCTCCTTAGACTTCTATTATTATAGTAGCTACTTATTAGTATTCTTTTATACTTAGCGGTCGCGGGCGTCCTTAACTTTAAATAATAACTAAAATATAGCTCTATAATTATACTCTTATAGTGCCTTAAATAATAGAGGCTTACTACGTTGGCGGCGCTTTTTCTTATTAGTAAGGGCCCCTTTAAGTTACTTATTTTTATGCTAGAGGAGCTATTTTTATACAGCTATTACGTAAATTATCTAGCTTAGCTATTAGAAGCGTTAATTATAAATATCTTCTACTACTTAGCGTAGTAATTACTTAATCTTTCTCTAATCTAAAGCACTAAGTACAGAAGTACTACTATTACTTAATAAAGGCCTCTTAATCTTCTTTATTTTAAATCTCTTAAGTATAGCCTCTAGGTCTAACGGCGAAAGCCTTATAACTTTAAAAGCTATTAAGATTATCTCTTCCTTAAATGCTATATGCCAGGCCTTATAAAACAAGCAAAAGAAGTCTTTTTTTATAATTATAAAAATGCTCTAGTAGTTATATATAAAATTAGAGCGCTCGTTTAAGTAGGCAGTTAATAGAGGCTTAAAAAGGTAGATATTAAGTAGCTATAAGGTGTAAGTAGCGTAAGGAGGATGAATAGCTAAAAGAATCTAATTATTATTATAAAACTTAATAAACTCTATTAATACATGTAAGCTATAGCTATTAAAGATAAGTGGATAATATAATTATCTTACCTTTACTTTTATTTCGCGATTAAACACCTATTTAAGCCATGCAAACCCTAACTTATTATTAGTCTATTTACTAGGTAATAAGGTAAAGAAGGTTTTATGCTTTATAAGGTTAAAATTTTAAAGCTATAAGTCTTATATCTTACTAAAAATAGCCTAATAAATTAGCGTAAGCGTAAGATAGCTATCGTTAGCGTAAATATAGGCTATTATAGTTATTTACTTTTTATTACTATCCTTGAGTACTTATTTAACACCTTCGTAATTATATTAATAGCGGGAGAATACGCGCTTTATTTTTAATAGTATCCTAATTAAGAAGCCCTTTTTATTTATATTATAAATATTGCGAGCCTTAATATCGTACTAATTTATCGTTTAATTTAGGAGCTTAAAATATAGGGCGTATTTAAAGGCAGAATTAGCTCTATAGCGTGTAGAATCGATACCAGATGCCTATTAAGATACAAGCTTAATGTAATGCCGCGCGATAAAGCGATTAACCTAGTTTTTTCCTGGCTCTTTTCCTGCTATTTTTACTGCGAAATTCTGTATTATCTCCCTTATAGGTGGTAGCCCTCGTACACAGAGCTTATTAATATATTATACAAGCTTAGTTTCCTGCGTAGAGTTAAGAAGGCGTATATTATTAACTTTCTTTATATAGCTACTAATAACCCCGCGGTAACGCTTTAATAGCAACGTTTAATTAATACTGTACTTTTTAGTAGTCTAAGTGTAATTAGGCTTCTGTCTAAGCTTTAGCGATTTTAACGACTCCAGGGCAGCCTCCATTGGGTGTATATTGGTGGTGTAAAGCGATTCTGAAAGGGCGGGAGATTCGGTGTTGGCCGTGCACGAGGTGGGACCGTGCACGAGGTGGTGACACACAGTAACTTTAGATGGCGACCAGAAGACGGCGCCGCCAGCGTAATCCTCGGGGGCTTCAAGTGGTAATGCCTTGCCACGCTTACGGCGCTTCTTCTCATTAATAAGGGCATCTCTAAGGCAATCATTTTCATGCTAAAGGAGCTATTTTTGAGTCGCTATCGCATGGATAGTGTGAGAAAGCTGCGCGGCCGGGTTATCGTAGATATCCTCAACTACCTGTCGCAGAAGTCGTTCAATTTTACGCCAATCGCTTGCGGAGAGTACTGACGACGTACTATCGCTGCTTGATGGCCTCTGAGGCTCTGGATTCTTGAATTTCTTTAATATAGTGTTGCTATCCAGCGGAGAGATGCCGGTGACTCTAAAGGCGTTGATAATCGTTTCTTCGGCGAAAGCGATCCTGTACGCCCTATAGAAGAAGCAGAAGAAGTCGCGCTTGATGGTGGATGTGAGTCCCTGGCTATTGTACATAAATTGGGTGAGCTCTTCGGTATATGCAGCTGATGGAGGCTTGAAGAGGCAGACATCTAGAGGCTGCAGCGTATGGGTGGAATGCGGCTGATAGATGGCGAGGAGGATTCGATTTTGATCGCAGAACTCAATAAATTCCATAGTAACATGTGAGCCATGCCCATCAAGGATTAAGAGTCGATAATCGCGCTTTGCCTTCTTCTTAGTCTCCTCTTGAAAGCACCTCTTAAGCCAGGCAATCACGAGTTCGTTGTTCGTCCATCCAGAGAGTGATGAGGCGAAGAAGGCCTGGTGTTCTTGAGGATTGAAATCCTGCAACCATGTATCCTGGATATTGCCAGAAGCCGCCTGATATATCAGGGCGGGATTGAGAGAGCTGCCGTCGGCGCATATACAAGCTATGGTCGTTATCCACTCCCTGTTGCCGTCCTGGAGTACCTACTTGACGCCTCCTTGATCATATCGCTGTCGGGAGAACACGCGCTTCGTTTTTGACACCACCCCGATCAAGAAGCCCTTCTCATCCATATTGTATATATTTGACGGCGCGATGTCGTACTGCTTGATCTTATTGTCCAAAAGCTTGAAATAGAGGGCGTGGGCGTATTTGAAGGCCGAATCGGCTTTGTGGCGCTGGTTACCGATGCCGGATGTCCATCACGATACAAGGTCAATTTGATGCCGCGCAATGTAGCGATCAACCCAGTGTTTTCCTGGCTCTTGATGGGCTATTTCTGCTGCGAAATTTCGTATTATCTCTCTTGTAGGGGGTAGGCCTCGTACACGCAGCTTATCAATATACTGTAGTAGCTGTTTTTCCCGTGTAGTGTTGAGGATTCGCTTTTTTTCGGCCCGTGATGCATAGGTGCCCTGAACTCTGTGATAACGCTTCGAGAGCCGTGACCGCTCAACGCCATACTCCCGCGCAACCTGGGATATATTAGGACGTTCTCCTAGCTTTAGGGATTTTAAAGCTTCAACAGCTGCGTCAATCGGGTCCATATTGGTAGAGTTATGGGGTGTTAAAAGTATACGCGTTTTAGTGTTGACTATGCGTTAAGTACCGTGGCGGTTCAGCAAATGGGCCGGTTCGGCACTTGGGCCACCTCATCAAAAACACGCAGTAACACAAACAGCGTTACAAAGTCACCTATAATAGGTAAATTATTCTAATAAATTATTTTGATACTAAATAAACTCCTATAAAAAAGATATACTACATATATTTCTATAAAAGCTTAATATTCCAGCCACGCTAAGTAGTAACTATAAGTAAGAGATTATATAATTAATTACCCTAAGTATTAATAGTAGCCTTTATAGTAACCTCTACACGAGTTTATTTCTTTTATTTTATTATAAAAGGCTTTAAAGCCTTCCTCTCTCTCTTTTAGGAGGTTTATATAGCTTTTTTAGAGTTTTCTTTCTCTATTTTCTTACGCTTATATTTATACTACCTTTTAGCCTCCATTCTCTTCTTTTCTTTTTACTTTTAGATTTTTAACCTCTCTCTTTCTTCGTTCTCTTAAAGCTTAAGGACTTTATTTAAGGTCTATTTAGCCTTTTTATAAGCCTTTTTAAGTTGTTACTCTTCTTTCTTTTGCTCTTTTGCTCTTTTACGCGCTTTAGCCTCCCTTAGCTTCTTTAGTAACTATATTACTACGCTACTATAGTACTCCTTACGTTACTATAAGTCTAGAGGTTTGCTTTTCTTCTTATATTTCTTACTAGTAAGTATAGTATTTCTTAGGCCTATTACTTTAGCGTAGAGTAGGTTATTTTAAATAGTAATATAATAAAGTAAGCGCTAAAGCTTTTTAACGTTTTTATTACTTTAATCCTTAACTTAGGAGCGTATAATAGTCTTAAGTTTATACTAATTCTTACTACTAAATACTAAGTTAGAGCTTTTACATGAATCCTGCTCTAGTATTAAGTAGGTAAATTATTTAAGTATAACTTTAAAGTTAAGTAGCTATATCCTAGTTACCTTAAAGGAGTTAAGAACAATTTATTTTTTATAAAAGGAGTTAGTTTAGGCTTTCTAAAATAGCTTAAAGAAGTCTTATTTCTTAACTAGTAATAAGCCTTAGGTATTATAAAGGTAGTTTATAAGAGCGTTTAAGTAGAACGATAAGAGAGGCTTAAATATTACTATATCTAGTGGCTACAGCGTGTGAGTGCTGTAAGGGGGAATACTATAAGTAGAATTTAATTCTGTGTATAGTACTTAATAAAGTCTATCGTTATGTGAGACCCGTGGCCATCTAGGATAAGTAGGCGCTAGGATCGACAAGCTTTCTCCTTAGTGTAGTAATTAAACACCTGCTCTAGCCATGCAAGCCCTATATTATTATTAGTTTATTTAGTTAAAGATAAGCTAATAAAGACCTCGTGTTTTTTTAGCTTTAATATTATTTACTTATAATAATTAAAGGCCCTTGTTAGCAGCTATAAATAATAGAGCTAGTAGTAATACTAATTTATTACTATATACGTAGGTAAGCAGTGTTATCTACTTTTTATTTTTATCTTAAAGGGATGCTATAACCTCCCTATAGTTTTATATTACTTTACTAAAGATCCTTTTACTTTTCTAATAACTTTAATAAGAAAACCCTTCTTATCTATATTATACGTATAAGAAGGCTTTATATCATATTCCTCTATTTTCTTAACGAGTAGTTAAAAGAATAGCTAATATTGATTACCTAAATTAACTTAGTGGCGTACGGTGTCTATTGCAGTAGACAAGTAAAGGATAATAATAATTAAATTATGGTTAAGGAATTAGGTAATCTAGCTTTTTCTAATACGCTGTTTTGTAATTATAAAGGCAAAATTCTATATTATTTCTCTTATAGGTAGTAGCGAATAAGCTGTAAGCTACTCTATATAACTTATAAGCTTTAACTTTTATTATAGGTTAATCTTTCTACGTTGGAGTTTCTACTCTTCTGTTAGGGTGTTTTTACCTTAGTATAGTCTCCTTAATAATTTACGTAGCATACTATATTTTTTCGTGATTTTTTAGTATAACTATCCTTTAGCTAACTTATATAATTTAATTTCTTTAAGTGCGTCGTTAATTGGAGCCATATTGGTTAAGTTATTAAAGGGTGAAGCAAGGGGTTGAAAAAGTGGGGGTGGCCTAAGTGCCGAACCAGCCCATTTACTGAACTAGTACGGTATCGTAGCTTGGCAGCTCGTGCAACACGTCAACTCATGCAACACCCCGACGCGATTACTTAGCTAATAACATAAGGCTATAGAGATGCGTATAATTAATATTATTATAAGATTTTTATTGTTAAGGTCTCTAAGGCTTATAAATAAATACTATTTAATTAGGTTATCTATATTTACTTAGTATTTTAATAATATAGCCTTAGCGCATTAATAGATCTAATATAGCTAATATAGCTTTATTAATATTTATAGTATTACTTTATGACTATATAGGCTTAATAGTTTATTATAAGGCCTAAAGACCTTCTTAATAACTAACTAAAGTACCTTAATACTTTATTAAAGTTATTTTTATGCCTCATAGGCCTATTACTTTATATATTATTTTATAGCTTTATTAGCTTTCCGCTTTATGCGCGTATCTTTAGTAGCTCATTAAGTTATACGCTTTTTATAAAGTAGTTTTTTAAGCTATTAGCTAGCGTAATGCGTATTTACTTACTTACTTTTTTAAAAATATATTTATTACTTCTTTATATATTTTTTTAGTATTAATAATTACGGGCCTGCTGTACGCTATAGAGTAATTAAAATACTACTTTACTATTATTCTTATTTAGCTAATTAAGAGGAAATATCTGCCTTACTTTACGCGTTTCTATTATATTATTAAGGCCTTATATAGACCTTTACTTTTATACTCTAAGAGCTGTTTTTAAGTAATAATATAGTATACTATATAGCTTAGCTTCTTAGCCTTATTACTCCCCCTTATATTAATAATAGCCTTAAGCAGCTAATTAATCTTTCTCTAATTTAATATACTAAGTACTAAGGTTAAGCTCTTAGATAATTATGGATTAAATATTTAGACTTATTAAATTTTAGGAGACGATACCTATAGCTTTAAAATTGTAAAAGATAAATTACTTATTTATTATATTAATTTATATTTATTAAAATAACTAAAGAAAGTCGTTCTTAGCGATTACAACTAGTCTTTAGTTATTAAAAAAAAGGTAATAGCTTATTTAAATATACTATTAATAGAGACTTAAATATATGGATATTTAAAGGCTGTAAAGTATACGAAAAATATGGGGAAAATATAGCTAACAGAATTTTATTATAATTATAGTGGTTAATAAAATTTATGCTGACATAAGATTTATAGCTATTCAAAATTCATAGCTAATATAATTATTTTGCTTTTAGTTTTATAAGCTAATTAAACATTTGGTATAGCAATATTAGGTTACTTTAATCATTATGTAGCTAAATTTAGATACAATAATAAAGATATAATAGTGTTAGGGATTAAGGATAAGGCTTCTTTTATTTTATTATTAAAATTAATAGCACACCTTTATCACTTAAAAGTTTTTATTACGTAGCTATTACGCGAAGGGCTAGCTATCTTATTAAAATAAAAAGCGGAATTAGATTATAAAGTTAAAAAAGACTAGGCTAAAAGCGAGACGTTACAGCGCACAAAGTTAAGATAAGAAAAAGGAAAGTATAAAAAAGTAAGGTTTAAAAGCTAAGTAAGTAGTAATTTTATATATATAATAATAAGTAAACGTAGTAGCGCCAACACCCTACTATACTAACTACTTATAGTAAGAATATAAAATTAGACACGCGAGAATAGAGCTAGCAAAAGGTTTATAATAGTAAGAGAATTGCAAGCAGATAATAAAATAACTATAAAACTATATAATAAGATAAGACGTAAAGATTTATCTTTATTCGTAATAGAGATAAGAGAGGTATATAATAGGCTACGCCTAGTTATTACTTTAGATCCTTAACTCTTACTTATACAAATCCTAGATATATAAGTTTAACGCCTGAAGCTTAACTTTAGACTCTTTATTAAATTTATAAGTATTCTTCTAGTACCTTTGACTCCTAGAGCACCCAGCCCCTTACATTAGAGGCTATAATCTTAAGCTTTTATTATAGTCTTTAAGTAGCCAGGGTAGCGAGTCAACCTATTATTATTTAAATAATATTAATATCTACCCACTTAGCTTATAGGAAAGCTTTTATATAAGCTAATTTATTTTTGTTTTTATTTTAGTTTATAGTTCCTTTTACTTGCGTAATAGCGCGTTAGCTACTATATTAGTAATATCTAGTTAATACGTAAGCTTAATAATAAAGTCTACTACTATTATAGCCTAGTATATTTATTATAGAGCAAGCTCTTACTTCGTTAAGAAGTACTTAAGCGCTTAATAGTTAGTAATAGCGCTAAATAACTTAGTAGTCTATAAGCTAATAAGCTAAGACTTTTACTTTTTAAGGCTGTAAGCTATAGCAAGCATCTCGTTATTATAAATATTATAGTTTGTTTAGAAACTACTTACAGCTTTAAAGTAGAAATTAATATGTCGCTAGTGACTATTATTTTATAGTTAAGAAGGTATACTAGAAATAACACTATTACTTGCATTTATCTCTATTCTTATTACGTAATAGAGAGAGTAGTAAGTAAGTACGTTATTTAATAGTATAAGGTCTTTAGCTTACTAAAAGGCTACGAGCTTTTGCTTACTAAGGATATACTAGTCACCCTTCTTAAAAAACTTTATAAGTAGTCTAATAATACGTTTATAGTCCTTAAGGAAGGTCTAGTAAAAGTTATAAAAGTCTAATAATAATAATACAGCTTTAACTGATATAGGTACTATCTAGTCCTATATAGTAGTAACCTTTTTTAAATCTTTCTACATGTCTCATGGGCTAATAATAAGACTAAGGAACTTTATTTTTATTTTCATATTTACTTAGCGCCCTACATTATAAAGACGTCTTAGTATCTAAGTAACATACTCCTCGTGATATAGTAAGTCCTCTAAGTAGATAAGAATATTTTCTAGATAGGCTATATAAAAGCTATTAAGTATACTATGTAGGGTCTTATTAATATATCGTTAAAAGGTAACAGGCCTGTTATAGAGACTAAAAGATAATATATAATACTTATAATTACTATAGCATGTGTAAAATGAGCTTAGATTCTTAACATCAATATTAAGTTAAATATAATAAAAAGCGTAATATATATTAAACTTAATAAATACTTCGGCATAAGCGAGTCGGGTAAGACTTTCTTAAATTAGTGCAATAAAATAAATGTCTTTCTTTCTAATAGCGTTAAGCGTATAAGAGTTAACGTAGAATTACTATCCCCTTTAGGCTTTTTAGTAAATAGTACTAGTAAGGTATACGACGCATTACTATAAGTAATAAAGCTATATTAAAGGTAGTTATTTAGGTAGTTTTTAATCAGCTCTAACTACTTTAAAGCTGTACTATATAGTAGGCTTAGCGTTAGCGTATTATCTATAGTTAGCTTAATATTATAATTAGCACTATTATGGTATAAAGGTAGAACGTATAAGTTCTTTTCTAAGAAGTAGGTAAGTGTTATACTAGCGTAGCCTAGACATAGTAGCTTTTTTATAAGGAGCTAGCAAAGGTCCTTTTCTAAATCTAATCTATCTAGCCTGGCTCCTTCTTATAGTCCTAGATTGGTTTTTCTACCTTATAAATACTAATCTAGCTAATAATTATCCCCTTTTATCGCTCGTGAATTATAAATATAATAGCTTTTATAGTGTTAATATGAAGGCCTGCCATTCTGAGATTTTCATAAGAGATACGCTTATATCGTGTAGGCTACTATCCTTATAGTAGTTCAGGTTAGTAGTAGAGCTACTCTTCTATTTTAGCTTTTATTCCTTTAGTAGACGCGACGTTAAGGGGACTATTGTATTAAGTAATAGTTATACTAGATTATAGCTATATTTATAAGCTTAATACATTATTTAGAGTTTCCTTAATAACTAAAGTTTACTTCTATAATAGTGTCTTACGTAGGGACAATAATATTATGTTGATAATTAATTAGCGTAGTATTTAACTACTTAAGTGTTTACTACTTATTATTAAGCTAAATACTAGTATGCTCTAAGAGCTTATGGCTAATAATACGGTTATAATAACTTATATTATAAATGGTAAAATAAGTAGTAAGATAATAATTATTTAGTACTAAGTTAGCTTAAAATATATATTTACTTACGTATTTAGTTAACTATGATATAATACTTAAGAAATAGCTTTTGTATTCTTAATAAATGATTTAAGCCCGTTTTTAATTATATAAAGGTACTTCTAGTAGACTAAGACATAGCTACATGCGCTAGTATTAATAAGACTTTTTAGTTTAATTGCGATAATATTAGTTAAGATAGAGTAGGGTATAATAAAAGTACTTTTACTAAATAGGAGGCTTCACATGCTAATAGCTCTAGTAGGCTTCTTTAAGAAGGATACTTTTCCTAGAGAGAGTTGATTTCTAATAGCTTATTATAGGTTACCTTTTACTCTTTATCTTGCTTATCCGTATTATCTAGGCCGTTGTCACGATGCCTATATATACTATCCCGTACCTTGTAACAATAGCTATCGTTACTCGTTCCTTTTGGGGATGTATGGCGGCGTGGTATAGGGCGACGTACATTACAGCCGTAGTTACTGTCCTTTATTACATTTTATTTAATGAAGCTATACGGGAAGTCGCAAGTCACGTGGCTAGATTTATAATAATAATAGTAGGTTAGTAGGCTATTTATTATAGTAGAATAGGTTATTTAAGTTACTATAAGAGGTTAGGTTAATTATAGTAATAAGAGGATCTTGTTACGATCACGAACCCCACAGGAACAAGGAGATTAGACAATTACGCAAAGGAAGTAATTGTTGGCAAAATAACTAGGTCGCAGGAACACACGAAGACGCGGGGCAGCTTAGATTAGTAGTTACGTGACGTAGTCCCGCATAAGCGAAAAGTCTAAGGGACTACAAAAGTCTAAGGGACTACGGAAGTCCTAGGGACTATAAAAGTCCCAAGGACTACGACGGCTTAGTAGGACTATAATAGCGATTTAGATAACAGCGAGGACTAGCATAGATAGTATATAGTCTAATAATTTCTCTATGCTTCTCCTACTCTTTGTAGTTAACTTAACATACTATAAGTATATCTCTTATAATAGATTAGGAAATTTCCTAGTTAGTTATTTTATAGTTTATTATAAAATTAAATTATTCTTAAGACCTACCTCGTGGCTATTTTTAGCTTTTCATTACTAAATATCTATAAGACACTCTACCCTTAACCTATTCTTCCCTAACCTAGACTAGGCTTAGGTACGTAGAGCCCTTGTAACACTTTAACTACCTAAAGGTTCCAAATAATAAAAATAGCTATAATAGCTATAATAGTAAGGGTTTTAATAGGAAGCGTAGCTTTTAGACTAACTATAAATACTACAATAGTATTAGCTAATTAGGCTAATAAAATATAGTAGCTTAAAGAATAGCTAGATAAACTAATAAATTATGTTTTAGTTACTATAACTACAGGAATGATATCCTTTAAGGTTTTTAAAATTTATAAAGGTAAAAGCGAAGGACTTAAGGCTTTTTTTTATAAATATAAAACTATACTACTAATATAATAAGGATATCTTTAGAATAGAGCAGGCAAAATCCCTAGCAGCAGGCATATATATAAAAGGCAAGATAGCTAAATAGCTATAACCCTATATTAAGGATTACTTAACGAACGAAGATAATATCGCGGAATATAATAATAAAACTAAAAACGTGTTTAAGGACTAGGCATCCTTTAAGGAATAAATCTAGAATATATTTAGAGAAGGTAATAAGGAAAAATAAGCCTAACGTAAGATATAGACGCTTAAATAAATAAAATTAGCTAGTACGTATATAGCTAATTTTAGACGCCTCTAAGCTAAGATTAATTAGGATAACGTCCCACTTTGGGCAGCCTACTATAATAGACTAAAGGAAAGTATTAAAGATAAGCTTACCTACTGTAACGTAGCAGACGACCTAGAGGAACTTATAAAACTAGCTATATAAATAATAATTAGAAAAGCGAGAAGGCAATTACATCTAACCTAATATTAAAAGGAGCTAGAGACTTTAAAAGAACTGCGATAGGGATATTATAATAGCTAATAAAGCTTAAGAATAGAATCCTAGGAAGTGGTAAAAGGACCGTAAGGATAGACTATTTAACTAAGAATCAAAATAACGCTTTAAAGAAAAAGAATGCTTAGGATGCAGGGAAAAAGGTTATTTTTAAAGAAATTATTTAAAAAATAATAATAGGTAAAGTAAGAAAATGTAAATTATCTAAGTAGTAATAGCTCCATTACGGACACTAACACCTATTCCACTAAAATAAATAAAGATAACGTTTTTAATATAGGACTCGAAGTTCTAGAGACACTAAAAGAAACAGAATAAAGGATAGTATAAGAGTACGAGGTCTTTCTCTAAATAGTAGAAGGAAACTACTAGGTATATAATAGTTAAATACATATACCTAAGGACTACACGCAAAAGACTAAGCTTAAGGGGCTAAAGGCTACTTTAACTTATAAAATTATTACTAAATACTAAGGAAATGTGATAATACTAGAATAGTATATAAGAATTTAACAATAATATAAGCAAGTAGCCTAGTTCCTTTATAATAAGGAGGATCATTAACTACATAAGATAAAAAGGGAACTAGTAGCGATATTACTAAAAGACCCTAACTATAAGTTTATTAATAATTATAAACTAATAATAAAATGCTATAAACATTTCCCTAACAAATAAGCACGATACTATAAAGAATTAAAATAGTAAAAGTGTTAAATACATAAAGCACATAAAGAAGCCACAGGCTAGTACCCTAAAGGCATAGACATAGGATTAGCAATAACTATAGGAAACTAATAAACAAAGGACACCAGCCCTAAGCACCTATACTAAATTAGGTAACTAGGCTATAATAGGGATTACTTAGCACACCTATATTAAAAAGAATAAATAATAATATTAGAAACGACACTATTGCACAGAGATCTAAAATCCTCAAAATATTTAGTTACGGGATATAGGAGATATAAAGAACCTTAAAAGGAAGAAAAGTAGTAAATTAAAAATGCTAAAAGCACCTATAAATTACTATACTAAAAGTGAAAGAGGAAGACTAAAACTAACCTAGAGATAAAGGAAGCTACACGAACCTAGGTAAAAAAAAAAGTAAAGGCTTCCTAGGACGCTGCAGAACAAGCTAATAATAAGTTAGAAAACTAGAGCGCTACTAGGCAAAGGACTTTACTAGTAGAGGCGCGACTATAAAGGTAAAAAGGGTAGAAATAGGCATAAGCAACCTATAACTAACTAAAGAAGTTATAATTAGTAGTTACTAAGTAATAGCGCTAATAGACCCTAAAGCGACTAGATATCTAATATCCCTAAAAATAATAAAAAAATATAACCTGCTATACTAGAATAAGGAAACACTAGTATAAGTAAAAATAGTAAATAGGATAATATCCTAAGGATATAGCAAAGGCTATCTACGCCTTAAAACAACGCTATTACTTATTAGCCTAAATAGATTCTAAAGCTAATATAGCTTTATAATAATAGAACTTAGAAGTGTAAAAGTAATTATTAGCTATAATTAGCTTCTAAAATAAACCCAATTATTGACTAGCAAAGGAAGACACTACTTAGCTAAAAACTTATATTAAAAGTTACTAAAGTACGTAAATTATAAAAGATACACTTATCAACTCTAGATACCTTAGTAGGACAGGTTAAAAGATAAGCTATATAACTTTTAGCTACTAAAAATATAAGAGTTATAGAAGAAAATCTAGGCTAGGCAAGACTAATATAGGTATAATACTTAGGCCTAAAAGAAGAGGTAAAAGTTATTACTATTTTACTAAAATATTAAAAATATACAGAACTCTTCGAAGAAATTAAAGGAGAAGAACTACTAGAATACTAAAAATAAAATTATAAAATACCTTTAGTAGAGGGCATAAAACTACGCCTAGGATAACTACAACTCATATCTATAGACTAGAAAAAAGAAGTATAGGATTACTTAAGGAAGAACCTAGCAAAATAGTATATCTAAGAAAGTTAAAGCCTGGTGGCTTTTCCTATACTTTAGGTACCTAAGAAGAACGGCAAGCTGCGACTCTATATAGATTATAGATAGCTAAATAAAGCTACTATTAAAAATTGGTACTTACTACCCTTAATCACGGAGCTAATAAATAGACTCTAGGGAGCTAAGTAGTTTACAAAATTTAATATACGTAATACATATTACTACATATAAATAGCTAGGAGACACGAGTGGAAAACTACGTTTAGGATCTAATATAGCCTATATAAGTACTAAGTAATACCCTTTAGACTAATAAACGCGCCTGCGACGTTTTAGACGCTAATTAATAAAGTACTATATAAATACTTAAACATATTCTATACTACCTACCTTAACGACGTACTTATCTATTCCACTAGAAGACTTAAAGAATATAAGAAATATATAAAAAAAGTACTTAAAAAATAAAAAAATATTAGTTACTTTTTTATCTAGAAAAATGCAAATTTCACGTCACGGATACAGTGTACCTAGGATTTATTATCTTAAGGGAAGGTGTGGCTATAGACCCTAAAAATATTACTACTATATAGAAATAGCTAGAACCTAAGTTAGTAAAAGACATTTAGTCCTTCCTAGGGTTTACTAACTTCTACTAGAAATTTATTAAGAACTACTCTAAGACTATAATACTAATAATAAAACTTACGAAAAAGGATAAGTAGATAGGCTTTATAAAAGAAGTTAAAGAAGCTTTTAAGAAATTAAAAATACTTTTCTTATAAGTACTACTATTATAGATGCATTATCTAAGAAGACCTATAAGGATAAAGATAGATATATTAGATTACGCACTAGGAGCGATACTCTTATAATAATATAAAGATAACAAATAGAGACTAGTATTCTTCTATTTAAGACAGTTCTTAGGAGCAGAACTTAATTATAACGTTTATAATAAAGAATTACTTAGGATAGTAGACGCCTTTAAATAATAAGAAGTTTACCTTACTAGAGCACGATTTAAAATAAAGGTGTAAATAGACTACTAAAACCTTACTAGCTTTATAATAACTAAGAAGCTTAACTAAAGATAGGTATAATAAGCTAAATTTTTAGCAAACTTCGCTATATACTATTAACTAGGAACGCTTAACGGCGCAGCGGACGCCTTAAGTAGAAAATTAGACCTTATTAAGGATAACCTAGAGCTATATAATATAGTATTACAGGTAAGAAATAATAGAACTATTAAGTATAATTAATTAATAATTAAGGTCCGCGCTGCTAGTCTATATTACACTAAACTAGAAGTATATAACTTCTAGGAGTATAGTTAACTCACCACAGAATAACGAGAGGAATACGATGTATTCTAGGACGGGATTAACTAAACACGACGAGATTATCAAAACAGACTTATTATAAGACTAGGGTATAAAGAAACCCTAAGTTAAAGACTACATAAGCTTAGAGAATAGGGACACCTAAGTATTAAAAAAATAACGTGTTAAATCGCGAATAAATATACTATCCCTAAACTTAAGTAGGTGGCAATTAAAGTTATAAGTAATTATTTAGCATGCTATAAAAATAAGCTAAAGAAATATAAGCCCTATAAACTATTATAACTACTAAAAGTAGCTAAATAACTAGAGTAGAGTGTAATAATAGATTTTATAGTAAAGCTTTCGAGATTGCCACAGCCAGAAATAAAATAAATATATAACACTATTATAGTAATAGTGGATCGCTAAACTAAGATAGCTGAGTTTAGACCTATAGAAGAATTTATAACGGCAAAAGAACTAGCCTATAAAGTAGATAATATAGTGTTTATAAAATATAGACTACTAAAAGAATTTATTACTAATAGAGACAAGTTCTTTACGTTAAAATACTAAAATATATTTATAGTAGCCCTAGGTGTTAATAAGAAGCTCTCGACAAGTTTTTATTTTTAGACTAATAGATAAACGGAACGTACGAATTAGACCCTAGAATAGTACCTATAATTCTACGTTAATAAATAATAGGATAATTAGGTAGAATTACTACTAATAGCTTAGCTAGTATATAATAGCATAAGGTTAGAAACAACGTGATATTCCCTACACTACGCTAACTATAGATATAAGCTAATTACTTGCTAAAATCTGCAAGATATAGAAAGTATTTTTTATAAAAGCCTAAGATAAGACTTAAAAGATAAGGAAACTTTATAAAGTCTTAAGGGAATAAATTACCTAAAAAGCTCTTATAGTATATAGAAACGTAAATAAGTAAAGGATTAAGGAACTAACCCTTAAAAAATATTTCCTATTATAAAAAATTCTAAGGATAAAACGACCTAGTAGAAAACTAAATTACCTCTAAGAAGGCCCTTTTAAAGTATAAGAAACTAAAGAATCTATTATAACTAAACTACTTCTACTAATAGGTACAAAGATATATCTAATATTTTATAAATCATTATTAAAACTAGTATTACTAAATGCTCTAATTACGACCTAGTTAGATCTCGAAGACGACAAGTACAAGATTAAAAAAATTAAGGACCTCAAAATAGTCTAAGGTTAATAAAAAATACTTAGCAAAATAGAAAGGATAGCCTAAATAATATAATACCTAAAAACTAAAAGAAAACCTTGTAAACTATAAAAAGGTAAAAAGGGACTTTTATCTTAAAAGAAGGGAAGACTAGTTCTACTAAAGCTAAATAGTAAATTTAAAAAGAAAGAAATATTAAAGAATAAAATAAAATTAAAATTAAATAAAAAAGGCTTAGCTTATAACTAGCTTAAGTTAGCCTTTAAAGGTGGGAGTCACGATAGTTTATAAGTATTAATAGTAGCTATACCCGTTAGATCCTCCTTCTTTAAAGCTTTTATTGTATTAGTAATACGCTAATTATATTAAGTATAGTTATACACTTTCTCCTCTACTTTAGCTAGCTTACGCTCGAGGCAAGTAGCTAACTCTTTTACGTAAAGGAGCTCTAGACGCTTCTTACGCTTTTCCCTCTAAACACGCTCCCAATCTTTCTCAGGAACCCACAGGCTACACGGAGTGTGGACAGAAATACAGCTAGCACACTCCCCGAAAGTAGTATCTATAAAGTAATATAACTTTATTTTCTAGTAGCGCTTATAACTAGATATTATCTTTAGACCCTAAGATTCTACCTTCTCCGCACGGGCACGACGAATTATAATAGACAAGTAAGGAGCTTTTAGCATAGTTAGTAAGGTAAGGAAAATTAAGAAGAGGCTATAACCTATCTTAAGACGTAATGACGCGCACCTTTATATAAATTAATAATTATATACTAATAATATAATAAAGTAAAAAAGTAAGATATTAAGATAATAACCTTAAGAGGGGGGATAGTATTATAATTATAAACCCTATAAAAATAAGGAGATTAGATAATTACGCTAAAAAAGTAATTATTAGTAAAATAATTAGGTTACGGGAATACACGAAGATATAGAGTAGCTTAAATTAGTAATTATATAATATAGTCTTGTATAAGCGAAAAGTCTAAGGGACTATAAAAGTCTAAGGGACTACGAAAGTCCTAGGGACTATAATAGCTTAGTAAGACTACGATAGTAATTTAGATAATAGCAAGGACTAGAATAGATAATATATAGTTTAATAATTTCTTTATACTTCTCCTACTCCTTGTAGTTAACTTAATATACTATAAGTATATTTTTTATAACAGATTGGTAAATCTACTAGTTAGTTATTCTATAGTTTATTATAGAATTAAATTATTCTTAAGATCTACCTCGTGGCTATTTCTAGCTTTTAACTACTAAATATCCGTAAGGCACTCCACCCTTAACCTATCCTCCCCTAACCTAGACTAGGCTTAGGTACGTAGAGCCCTTATAATAGATCTACTAGGTACCTATCTAGCTTAGTTAATTATTATTGCAAAAGGCACCTTGCTAGAGCTTTCTACGCTAGCTAGGGTTAAGCCGAGTAGCCAAGTAGCCAAGCATGCGATCCCCTAAACTTATAAATAGCTAGTCGTTGTAGAGCTTCCTCTCCTTAATAGACTTTATTTTTAAGCTCCCTAATCGTTGTAACTATGCGATATAGTTATAAGCCTAGTACTTTTATAACGCTTTATAATATACTTATTTTATTTTAGCTAATAATTATAGTAGTAAATTATTTTTTAATTTTTATTATTCTTACGCTTACGTCTTGACGCTTATAACCTATAATAAAGCTAAACTATATAATAATTACTATAAAGCTCCTAGTAAGTAACTAATTTACAAATTATAATTTATTCCTGGCTTAGTACGCGTAGCGTAAGTACTATAAGAAAGTTTAAAAGATATAAAGTTATATTAACTTTAAGTCTTCTAAATAGATAAATATATATAACTAGGCTTTAGAGCTACTAGACATAAATATTAAGGGTAAGCTTTATATATAATAGCTTAAGTACTATAAGCTAGAGTCTATTATTTATAGTTAGCTTATAACAAAGTTTTAGGTACTTTAAAATTAGGTCTATACTATAGTTAATTTATAAAGGCTAGAGCTTATAATACTATAGTTAAATTAGTAGTAAACGCTATAGGCGCTAATTAGAGAACTTATGAATAATTTCTATCTAAGTAATAATAATTAGAAGGAGCAGGTACGATATACATACAGAGAGGTCACCCTACGCCCACAGAGCAGCAGAACAATAGACATAACTAAATGGCTATCCGAATGGAACCGCGCACACGCCAACGCTGTGCTCCTAGATCTCCTAGAGATAAAGGGTACGCTGCTGATAAAGGATTTCCTACGCTCAGCATCACGATACAACCATGAGTGGGCTTAGAGAGAGCTTGATAACCTATCGCGACCAGGCGCAGTAGCAACTCTATCTCTAGAAGGATACGCTCGCTGGCTCGCGCAGCTCGGCCAAACAACTAAGCACGCAGGCATGTACGCTACGCTCAGAGGGCGCACTCCTGATACAAGCTACAAGTGCCCATTGTAAAAAGCGCCCTGACTACGGGCGACTCAGTCTATCCACAGTACTAAGGCGATCCCTTAGAGAGGGAAGAGAAGGGCTGCGGCGAGGGAAGTAGATAGGCGGAAGGCCCGGATAGCGCTAGTCTAGAGCGGACTAGGGCCGTCGAGGGCCCTCGACCTACGACTCGTGACAAAGGCTCTTTTCTTTAAGGGTCTCGATCGCGAGAATAAGCACGTAATAACTAGCCTAATTAGGCCTCGCGTATTACGTAAGCTAATAACGTAAGCTAAATCTTAGGCTTATACTAAGGCCTAAAACCCTTATTCTTACTCTCTACTTAGCGGCTTACCTTATCCCGGAGGCTCCCTAACCCGTAAGTACGACCTGGCCGATCTATAGTAGTCTAGGGTGCCTAACCCTAGATGCCCCCTATTTCGGTACCTAGCCGCTCTAAATTTGGGGGTCGTGAAGGTAGACTAATCTAGTATAGGCCTGCTAAGTTATCCCTATACTTGTTACTTCTCTACCGCCCTCTTTAGCAACCTTCGGACTTTATCTAGACATACCTACGCTATTTAGTACTATAAGTACCGTAAACACTATCTTTAAGGCCTTAGTTAATAAGGCGCGTGCGAGCGTAGTTAGTTCTATTAACCTATACTATACCTACCTTCCTATTATCTTAAATAGCCTTAAGTAGTCTAATTATAAGAAGATAAAGCTCTGCTAGTTTTAGGTTAAGGAGATGCGTCGTGTCTAGTCTAAGGCAGGGTATGTTAATCTTAGCCTAATAGATTTAGAGGACTATAATTTAATCTGCCGCTATAATACCTGCTATAGCAGTAGTAAGGATTATTAGTAGGTAAGTTAGCGCTTTAAGGATTATGTAGAGGTTTCGAGGCTAATTAGTAGTAGATACCTAAAGATAACTTAGAGAACGTGTTAAATGCCCTAATTACCCTTATGCTACGCTTAAGCTAAATTAATACGTATATATGCGATAAGATTAACCTCTTTAGATTAGATAAGGCATTAGTAAAGGCCACCGCGCAGGTACTAGAGATAGAATAGAGTAATATTATTATATAAGTGTTATTTAGTATAGTTAAGGGTTATCTAGACTAAGTCGCATAGGGCCACCGGATCCAAATTCTGCGGAAACCTATTAACCCCCTACTACTTAGGTTATAACACCTAGCCTCCTAAGGAGATTATTCCGGTGGTAGGCCTCTCTATTAAGGAGAAGCAGAAGAGGAAAGCTTCTACTATAAAGGGGGGTAGTCTAACCTCCCTAGTTACTGCTAGTGCTCTTACCCCTAGGCGCAAGAAGGTTGCTCCTAAATTAGTAAGAGTTCTCGACCCTAATCCTAGGTTATTAATACTAATTTAGGGTAGTTAGCGTTTAAGGCTAGTGTCCTAGCCACGCTAGACTTCCTCGCGGAGGAAGTAAAGAAGAAGATTAAGAGTAAGGGTAGTTAAGAGACTTTCTAGCAAGCCTATAAGTTTAAGCCCTTAACTAATTAAGAGAGTTATCTAGTACGATCTAGGGATTCCTGCCCCTATTAATAGTGTCTAGATTTTATTCACGTTCTATACCCTTAGGCAGTTTTAGTTAGGTTTTAGTTAACTATAATCGCGTTAGGTACGGTCCAAATAGGCTTATAAGCCTCTGTTAGGCCCCGAGAGGCGTGAATAGGCCTAGATAGCTTATTCTAGTCTTTAGTCTATTTAAGAATCCTCTATCTTGTTTATTCTAGTATTTCGTAGCCTATAAAGTGTACTCTCTAGGGTAATCTATTACTAATTACTATCGAGTGCTATCTTCCTCCTTCTCTAGGGGGGCAACCCCGCCTCTTGGGCTCTAGTCTAGGGCGACCTTTAGTCTCCTTGTCTAAGCCCTTTAGGAACTGCTTTATCGCCCTTTTAGAGATCTCCTCTGCAGATAACTACTAGTTCTTATCGCTATTATATCCTTTCTATTTAACTTTATACAGCCATTCTCCGTCCTAGAGTACCCTAGATCTAATTCCTTTAATTAGGTATATATCCTCCCCTGCTTATAGTATAATAACCTTAGGCGGGCTTTGCTCTTGTTATAGTAGTCCTTTTAGGGCTGCCTAGTTTAGGAGAGACACATGGAACACTAGGTAAATGTTAAAGTCCTTTAGCAGCTCTAGCTTATATGCCTGTTAATTAATCTGCCGTTTTACCCTATAGGGACCCTAGAACTTATAGTTAAGTTTCTTTTTAGGCCTAGTTAACCGTATGTTGCGGGCGTTGAGGTATACCATGTCCCTTACTATAAAGGTTTAGGCCTTATACTTCCTATTATACCACGTCGCCTAGTACGCCTGTGCCCTGAGGATCGCTTAGGTTATCTGGGCCCTAGTCTGGGCTAGAACTATCGCTCTGGCCCTTGCCGTAGGTACCAACCCGCGCAGCTATACTTCTTAGGGCAGGCCTACTATTAGTAGATTTAGGCTGTACACTACAATAAATAGCGACACTTCTATAGAGCTATAGATACTATTGTTGTACGAATATTCTGCTTTAAATAGAAGGTCCGCCTAATTAGATTATTCGTAGTTGCAGAACACTCGAAGGTACTATTTAAGTATTTAGTTCTATCGTTCTATCTATCCGTCTGTCTATAGGTGGAAGGTAGTAAAGAGGAGTTACTTAGTTCTTAAATATTAAGTAAAGGTGCTCTAATAAGCTAATATAAATAGGCTGCCTCTATCTATAACTATTAACTTTAGAAGGCCGTGTAGGCGCAGAACCTCTCTTTTAAAGACCTTAGCTAGCTCTATTGCCTTTAGGTCCTTTCGCGTGGGGATGTAGTATGCCATCTTAGAAAACTAGTTAATAATTACTAAGATGCTATTATAACGATAGGCTCTAGATTTACTCTTAGATAGATTTATTACTATATCTATAGTAATGTCCTCCTAGATACCCTTTAGGACTAGTAGGCTATTAAGTTGGCCGTGCGTTGCGTATTAGACAGGTTTTACCCTAGAGTACGCTTAATAGGTCTAGATATAGTCCTTTACGTATTATTAGACACCAGGCTACTAGAACTCCTGTAGCACTAGCTCTAAGGTTCTAGCAAAGCTAAAATAGCCCGCGAGGGGGTTATTATAGTATTATTAAAAGACGTATACCCTTACTAGAGGTGGCACGTATAGCCTATTCTCGTACCGTAATAGGTTAGCTGGTCCAATTATCTAGCGCTTTAGCCATTCCGGCTTTGCCATCTCTAGCCCTTAAAGGTACTAGAGGATTTGTTCTGCAGTTTTGTCCCCCTAGCTATTTTTCTTTAATAGCTCTACTATAGGGTAAGCGCTTGCTAAATCGTTTACCGCCGCCTCCTTAGTTACTAACGTTTTAGGTCTAGCGACCCTTGTCGCTGCCACTAGTCTAGGGCTTCCTGCCTACTTTGGTGGCTATAGGCTGCCTGCCACGCCTGCTTTGTCCGAAGCGTCGCCTTTTAGCTATAACTTGTGCTATAGGGCCTTAAGGAGTCTTTACTAGGAACTACCTGTCCCGCCTAAGCTTGTTTCCTCCTCTAACTCGTAGTTAGGTCTCTATAATAGTCTGTTAGCGGAATTTATCCTTCCTAAATAGTGTTTAATTTTAAAATTAAACGTTGCGAGCTATTCGGCCTATCTTGCCTATTATTTAGTTAGGACTTTTATAGACATAAACCCTTATAAGTTAGCATAATTAGTTAGAAGCTTAACCTTCTCGCTAACACCCTCTAGGTAGTGTTACTAATGCTTAAAAGCTTTAATAATTGCTAGTAACTCGCTATTATGCGTGTTATAGTTTCGTTCTACCTAGTTTATCTTACGCAAATAAAAAGTAACTAGGTACTATTATAGCTTCCTATGTTTGTCTAGTTATAGTTAGCTTAAGATACCTAAGATCGCGAAACCTAAAGCGTTAGTTTCTACTCTTAAGGGTCTTTTAGGGTTAAAGTGGGCTAGTAAGGGCCCTCGCATGAAGCTCTCTTTTAGCTAGTAAAAGGAGGCCTTAGCCTACTTTAGTAGGCTTATTATAACTAATTTCTCGAGTCTCTATCGCTGTCCGCCCTTAGTGGCTCCCTTTAGCCTTCTTATTAGGGCGTGAAGGGGTGCCGCCACTTAAGAGAATTCTTCTATAAACCTTTAATAGTAGTTAGCAAAGCTAAGGAAGATCCTAACTACTTAAACTAAGTTTAGTTTAGGCTAATTTTTTATAGAGGTGACGCGGTCCTCCACTATCTCTACGCTGTCTAGGGATACTATAAAGCCTAGGTATCCCACCTTACGTGTGTGGAATTCGCATTTAGACAGTTTGGCGTATAGCTGGCGTTTAATAAGGCGTTCTAGCACTGTCTAAACGTGCTAGATATGTTCCTCCTTTGTCTTAGAGTAGATAAGGATATTGTCGAGGTACACAATATAGTAGATGTCGAGAAGGTCCGATAGTATATTATTAATATAGCTTTGGAAGGTCGCAGGCGCGTTTGTTAAGCTAAAAGGCATTATTATATATTTATACTATTTATACCTTATTTAGAAGGCTATCTTCTATTTATCTCCTGCCCTAATTTAGACGCGGTGGTAGGCGTCCTTTAGGTCTAGTTTAGTGTAGATCTAGGCATCCCCTAGTTGGTTAAGGGATTCCTATATTAAGGGAAGTAGGTATTAGTTCTTTATTATAACTGTATTTAGTCCCCTATAGTTAACGTAAAGGCGGAGGCCTCTATCCTTTTTCTTTATAAAAAGGATTAGTGCCCTAGCGCTTAATTGCGACAGTTAAATAAAGCCTTATTTAAGGTTCTTCTAAATATAGTCGCGTAGAACTGCTAACTCTAACTCTAATAGACTATAGAGTGGTCTAAAAGGCACTTTCTTGCCTTCCTTGATATCGATCTTTATCTCGTAGGGGCTATGGTTAGTAAGGATGCTCGTAGCTTCTTCGGAGAAGGCTTCCTCCCACCGTCCCTAGTATTCTTTAGGTAGCGTCCCAGGTGGGCCTCTTAATGTGTCCTTTAGGGTGGCATATATAACAAAATAATTATTTACTATGTCTTTAGCCGTGCCGGCGAACTCTTCTACTAATTTAGTAGAGATCTTAGTCTATTTGCGCTTCCTATAGGCGAAGTAGATAGTCTTGTTATAGAAGTTTGCAATGGGGTTCTATTCTACTAGCTAGGGCATTCCTAGGACTATGTTAAATCCACTAATATTACTAACTGTGAATAGGTAACTACCGCTCTTGGTTTTACCGCGACTATCTATAATGGTATAGGGGAGCTTCGCCTAGCCCAGAACGCCTAAGTCTTATCTATTTAGCGCCACGTAGCGTTTACCTTTTATTATTATTATAGTAACCCCTAACCACTTTATTAGATTGCTGCTAACAAAATTCGCTTTAGCTCTATAGTCTACTAGGGCTTTAATCTATTATTAGTTACCCTCGTGCTATACTTTACCGTCTAGCGCGATTAGTAAGCTATTACTTCTATTCTTAGGGGTCCTTGCGGCTACGACTAGTTATTATTAACCCTTATTATAGTTAACCTTACCTATAGACTGTTAGACTTCTTAGTCTACAGCTTGTCTTTCCCCGCCTCGGCCTTGTACTTTAAACAGGACGCCTTATAATAGCCTAATTTATAGTAGTAGAAGTATTAGTTCTTATTCTTGTCCTCTACTACTTAAGCCTTCTTCTTATTATCCTTATCGCGATGGTCGCTGTCGTGGCGTCTCTAGTATAGTCTTATATTATTTAACCTAGATCGCTTTTAATCGCGCCTTTTGTTAGCTAGCTTATTAAGAAAGTTATTATTAATATTATATATATATTATTTCCTTAACTTGTGAGGTTTTAACGCTTACTAATACATATTTACCTTTACTTCTAAGTAAAAGAGGCTCTTCTATTCGCGCGGCTATTATTTAAGGCGTTTTTAGATTTTCTTATCTAGTGCCATGTAGAAGTTATTAATATAGTCTTTATTATTATTATCTAAGGCCTTCTCTAGTTCGCATTCCTCCTATTAGTCTTTAAGGTAATTAAGGAGTTCTATAGGGGTCTTCTTATCTTATTTAGCTACCTTAATCCTTTAGCGAGCGGCACTCTTTCGCTCCTAGGCTAATTCTAGGGAGTCCACTATAGTCTGCTATAGAAGGTTCTAGGTAACTTTCCTGTGTCGCTTTCGCTCTAGGATCTTAGCGACTATTTAGTTTTAGTAGTTATATTGTGTATCTCCTAAGTATCTTACTACAAACCTAACCTGCGCTTCGTTAGTTTTAAGGGCAGGTAAGAAGTTAATATAGTCCTTGCAGGCCCTCTTTTATAAGTTTAGTTCCTTACGACCTTTACCCTTAAATTAAGGGGGTTCTAGCGGCTTTAGTAGCTATACGTCCAGGGCAATAGCTACTATTTAGATCTAACGTTCTTTATCGCGACTAGTGCGGGCCTGACCTTATCTATCCTTCTTCCGCGGGCGTTAGATGCTTCTAGAGGCCCTAAATTAGTCTTAACTAGTATTATCTAAGCTTAAGGACGCGTCCTCTATTAAGCTATTACTTAATAGGTTATTACTTGTGTCTTTAGCCTCGTCCGGGTGGCCGTAACCCTCCTTAGACTCTAGGGAGTTATTAGAGATGCTAGTAGTTATTATCTTATTCCTAACTAGGGTCTTGCCTTTAAATTAGTAACGCTTTGCTATTAGGGAGGCCTCTAGTTCCTAGATGCGTTATTAGAGCTATAGCACGCCTAGGCGTTCTTAAAGGGTAACTTCCTCTAATTATTAGTTATTATTACTACTTATAACGATAGGGGGGTCTTCCTCTAGGTCTGCAGGTATTGTTAGGTCTTCTATAGGCGTTATAACTATTAGAGGCTCTTATTTAGAGGGTCCTATAAATAGTAACCTGCTTTAAGGGTCTCCTGCTATTTTTAAGATCTGGCAGGTAACTCTTCGTGTCGATTCTATCGTATAGGTAAATTAGATATGAGGGGGTAAGAGATCGTATTATAAAAAGCGCCCTAACTACGGGCGACTTAGTCTATCCACAGTACTAAGGCGATCCCTTAGAGAGGGAAGAGAAGGGCTGCGGCGAGGGAAGTAGATAGGCGGAAGGCCAGGATAGCGCTGGTCTAGAGCGGACTAGGGCCGTCGAGGGCCCTCGACCTACGACTCGTGACACCCATGTAGAGCAAATAGCCAGCATCGATAGAAGCCTATAGAGTGTAACCGCCTTTAGTACGCGCTCTAGGGAGAAGCATTTTATAAGCTTTATAATAAGCCTATAAGTAAGGAGATTAGTAAAATTAAAAACTAAATTTAAAAAGATTAGTAGAAAGTATTATTAACTAAGCTAAAATATAAAGGGTAGGTAGTAGACCCTCCTCTAGACTTTTTAGGGAATATTAAAGTATAAATTATAGTAAGCCTATAGGCAAGTAAGCCTTTACTAGCAAAGTGCTATAATTTTATAGCTATTTATTCTTTTATTTATCTATATAGGTACTCGCACGGGTTACGTTGTAAGTAAATAATTACTTTTAAACGTTTATTAAAGCTCTATAGTAGAAGTACGCTACTCCTTTTATTTCTTTACTTTTTTTTCTAAAACTATATATAAGCTAGCTACTTAGACTAATTACCTAGCAAGCTAAGAATCTAAGTGTTAGGATCCAAGATCCTAGGAAGGCTGTGCCAGTTTTATACTTAACCCCTCGTGTTATTTTCTATAAATAACTAGTTATTTTACAACTACGCCGCATAGCGGTAAGCTATGTAACTGCTCTGTAGAGAGCGCTCGCCAGCGAGTAGTCTAGAATACGTATATAAAGAAACGCGATAGTAGTCTTCTACTATTATGTTTAACCTATTTATCAATCTATCGTTTAGATCTAAATAAGCAACCTTATTAATTTAATTATACTATATATAATTTTAATACTAACGGCCCTAGTAACACGCAAAAGCTATTACTATACCTTTTCTTATCCTACTAGTACTTTTACCCGAGAACTAACCTTAGCCCTTAGGGACTAGCTACTTCTAGGGATCTTAATATTTTAAACACTTTTAATATAAGTACTACTAGGCCCCCTACCTCTTCCATAGCTTTAAATAACTATATTACCCCTATAGGGGATAGCAAGAATAAGGCATATAAACCTAACCTATATAATAATAATTATACTCTCCTTAATACCTAGCTCTTACAGCTAGATCTCTACTTCTTTAATTAGAACTAAGACTTTAAAAATAAAAAGAAAGTTATCTTCGCTGTAACCTACATGTAAGAAAACCCTAAAGAATAAATCTATCTTTACCTAGTTAAGTACTTAGATATGGATTACGATAATAAAAATAAAGATTATATTAATAAATACACTAATGCAATCAACATTATTAAGGGCTATAATAACTTTAAAATATACCTTTAATAAATATTTAGGATTACTAATAAAATAGCTATTACTAAACGCGTAATCTAAATAATTCGCTAATACTAATTTATAGCTAAATATATAGCTAAGTTCTATAAGTACGCCGTGTAACTTAACTAAGAGGATAAATCTCTTAAGATAATATATAAATAAGGCCTTAAATATAATATGCGCGAAGAACTCCTGCGTAATAGTATAAAAATAAAGACCTTAGAGGACCTATATAAAGAGACTATCCGCATTAATAGGGAATAGTTCGCCTTATAAAAAGAGTTTTATAAGAACCTAAGGAACGCTAGCTTTAAATAATAAGCACCTATAGTCTATAGGACACTACTAAAAGTACCTTAACACTAGTAACGTAACTATTATAGCCCGTAACCTATAAAAGATATCTAGTTTAACAACCTAAAAAAGGGAACAGGAACGGCTATAGGCTTTTAAAAGCCTAACCAATATATCTTAAATAGAACCTAATAATAGGGGACTAAGACGCGTAAATGTTTTACATGTAGTAAACTAGGCCACATAGCCAAGAACTGCAGAGCTAAGAACAAGATTACTAGGTAGCTAAACGTACTAATTATTAATAAGAAAGAAAGTACTAACAAAGAATAGTAAGTAGTAAATACTATTAAATAAGTTAATATCCACGATAAAGAATTAGAATAATTAGAGTTACCTAACTTACGATTCTACAAGAATGCATATAAAGGTTTAGATAAAAAAGAAAAAAAGCTAATACTTTAATCTTTTATATCTTATCCTAGCTAGAGTAAACTAGTTACTAATAAGATAATAAACGTTTTTAACTTCTTAGAAAAACACTAACCTAGGGAAGGAGACTTCAGGTTTATAATAACTAAATAATAGGACTATACTATAGCATTTTACTATGCCTACTAACCTAATTTAGTTAGTAAAGTAGCACGCGAAATAGCAGACTATCGCTATGCCTATAAAGACCCTAAGAAGAAGTACCTAAACGAAAACCCAAACTATAAACTATAGTACAACCTAGACCACCGCAACCCCACGCACGAGACTATATAATAGACTCTTTATAAAGAAGACTAATATACCTTTTATTACTAAGCTAAGGAATATAGCTACTTTCCCTAGATATATTACTAATATAGATAAGAGTGGTTTAACTGCCCTATTACCTATTATAAGATTTATTTTTAAAATAAACGCAAGACACGATACTTCCTATATCTTAATTAGGTAATAAACTAAGTAATATTGCTACTAGTTAATAAAAAATACGCGTTAGATATATAGCAAATATACTTACACCCTAACTATAAGGAATATAGGAAGTAAAAGAAAAAGCATAGATTTAATTACATACTAAAAGGAACTACGACCCTTAGGATTAAATTAGTAATAAAGGAAGAAGATAGTAAAGCTCTCTTAGAAAAAGCCTAGTAGTAGCTTTAGGAAAAGAAAAATAAGGGACACCTTAAATCTACAAACCTAGTTATAAAGCAAATATCTTTTTTAGACCTAAGCTTAGGCAGGAGAATGCCTTTAAAGAAGTAAATACTACTAATAGTTAGGCATTAATTAATCTACTAGTATAGCTTAAAGGAATATAGATAAAAGCCATGCTAGACGTAAAAGCACAGGAAAGTTATATATTAAAAAAAAAGCATTTAATAGAGCAGGACTTTATAAGCGTAAGAAGGCTATACCCTATACTATTTATATCGCGAATAGATAACTAATGCCTAGCAAAGCAACAATTAAATATAAGGTAAAAACTACCCTTATAATCTATAGATACCAGGAATCAATTATCCTTAACATTATTAAGGAAGCTAACTATAATGTAATTTTAAAACTACCCTAGTTAAGGAAGCATAACACTATAATTAACAAAAAAATAAATAGAAAGCGCTATCCTTTAAGCGCTGTAACTATGTATTATAAGTAAAGCCTATGCATTAATAGAATATAATAGTAAAAAAAAGAGCTATTAATAACATAGTCACGCGACTAGAAGTTAATAAATATAAAACGAACTTAGTAAACGCTAGTAGAAACTACTAGGTTATAAAGCGTAAGTATAAGGAGAACAGCACACCTCTTAATATCCCTAATAAATATAAAGAATAGAGTTATTTATTTTAAAAAGAGAAAGGAGTAAACGTCCTTCCTAAGCATACACACTAAGATTACCGCATTATTCTTAAAGAGGGAAAAACGCCGCCCTTTAGACCACTATATAAATAAAGCGAAAAAGAACTCTAATAGACATGTAAATTCCTAAAGAAAGCCCTTAAATAGTAATAGATACGCAAGTTGGAGTTACTAGTAGTATTACTCTAAGTGTTTATTATAAAGAAGGATAGAATATAACGTTTATATATTAACTATAGGAGACTAAATAATATAAAAAAAAAATACCTACTACCAAACATACAAGAGTTTTAAGACAGACTAGGACAAGTCAAAATATTTACACAATTCGACCTACGAGATAGATACTACCTTATATAAATAGTAGCAGGTAATAAGTGGAAGACAGCCTTTTAAACTAGATATAGACTATTTAAGTACTAAATTATGCCCTTTAGATTCACGAACGCACCAGCAACATTTTAAATAATAATTAATAACGTACTATAGAACTACCTTAATATATTTATAGTTACCTACCTTAACAATATCCCAATATTCTCTAAGCAAGAGAAGGATTATATATAAAATATATAAATAGTACTACAAGCACTAGATAACGCTAACCTATAAATAAAACTTAGGAAGTGTAAATTTTATATTACAGAACTAGAGTTTCTAGGATATATTATTAATACTAAAGGTATCTAAGTAAGCCCTTTAAAAATTAAGAAAGTAAAAAAGTAAAAATTACTTACTAACTTTAAAAAAGTAAGGGCCTTCCTTAAATTTACTAGATTTAATAAATAATTTATTACAGACTACTTAAGGATTACACCACTACTTACAAACCTTATAAAGAAAGACAGACTCTTTAACTAAATAAAAGAATACGAACAAGCATTCTAGGCATTATAAGAAGTATGTATTACACTACTAGTCCTTATATATTTTTAAAATAATAAACTATTACGTATTAAAATAGATATAAGCAACTTAGCAGTTAGGGCATGTGCAAAGCAAGAAAAGAATAGTAAATAGCACCTAATCGCATACTATGCACACAAGTTTACACCAGAAGAGCCACGATATAAAGTACATAACAAAGAACTACTTGCGATAATAAAAGCTATAAAACACTAAAGGATCTATGCATATAGTTACTTAGAACTTATAATCTTTATAGACTACAAGAATCTCACACGCTTTATAACTATAAAAGAACTAACCTAATAATAAGTAAGATAGTTAGAAATGCTAGGACAATATAAATTTAAAATTATATACACCCTAGATAAAGAAAACGGACGAGTAGACGCTCTTAGTAGAATAAATAATAAAAGAGAAAAATTTAAAATATACTTTGTAATATTACAAAAAAAACTCTAATAGTTCTTTAGAACTAACGACTAAACTTAACTAACTCCTTATACTTACAGGAAAAGTACCTAAGGAACTACAGACTAAAATTATACGGCAATACTATAATAACCTAGTATATAGACACCTAAGTATTAAAAAAACAATAGAACTTATCTAGCGGAACTACAGCTTTAAAGGAATTAAAGAAGTAATAACTATATATATCCGTAAATGCGTAGACTGCCAGCACAATAAGCACGCCAAATATCTTAAGTACAGAGAAATATAAGTAATCTAAATACCCGTTACACCATAAGAAGACGTCGCTATAGACTTTATTATAAAATTACTAAAATTAAAAGATCCTGCAACAGGAATTACCTATAACGCAATACTAAATATTATCTATTAATTTACTAAGTACGTAGAATTACTACTATATTAAAAGATAACTATAGCTAAGGAACTTGCATTCCTCATCCTAGATTAACTTATACAATACTACAGTATTCTAAAGATAATTATTAGCAATAGAGACAAGCTCTTTACCTTAAACTACTAGATAACGCTTATAGCACTTATTAGAATAAAATAAAAACTATTAATAGTATATTATCCACAAACTAACGGACAAACTAAACGTATAAACTAAATAATTAAAAAGTACCGACGTATCTACTATAATAACTAGAAAAATAATTAGATTTCCTTATTATTTATAGTATAATTAACATATAACAACAAGATATTAGTAGTAATAGGATTTACACTATTCTATACAAACTATAAAAGATATTTATACCTCTTTAATTAAACACTTCCTACAGCGATTAGAACAGAAGAAGTAATAAATATAGTAGAAACTATAAAAAAAAAATATCCATAACTCTAAGAGAATTTTAAAAAAGCTTAATACTAAAGCATTTTATATATAAACTAAAAAAGAAAAACGGCACCTTAGCTAAAGAAGGGGGATAAAGCATATCTACTTATAAAAAATCTTTAACCTTAAAAGGAAAAGCACAATGAACTAAATTATATTAAAATTAGGCTTTTTTATTATTAAATAAGTATTATTAGTTAACTACTAATTAGAACTACCGCTAGACGTAAAAATATATCTAGTATTTTATATAGACTAACTTAAGCCTGTAGACCCTAAGATACTAGTTATGATAACCTTCTATTACTAGGTAAGAGAAGAAAACAAATTTAAAGTTAAATACTTTTAGGATATAGGAAAGTTAGATAAAAAAACTTTTAAAATAATAAGTTTTTATAAGAATAGTTAGTTAAGTAGAAAGGATACCTATACTTAAAAAAATATATAAAAACCTAAATCTAAACTTTATAAGAACTACTAATAGCTCTTAAAGAAGGCGTAAGACAAGATTTATAACTACTACTACTATACTAAAATAATAAGAGAAAGCTTTAAAAGGAATAAAACTTACGCTATAATAATAATTAATATACTAAAGAACTAAGAAAAGCCTAGAAAACTATTAAAATAGACCAACAAACTTATATAAAGCCTATATACCTAAGACAAAGATTAAGGTAACAAGGACATTCTATCTAATAGACCTAATGTCGTCTACATAACAGGTAAATACCTAACGAAAGCATCCGTGGCAAGGTAATTAACCACTTTAGTATTTACTACCTCTCCCTTAGTAGCTAAATTAAATATAAGATATAACGTCTTCTTACGCGTACGCTCTTTAGCCTGCGCTAATGTTCTTTTATCTTTTAATAAATAAGAAATAACTCTAGCTAATTATTTTTTATCCTCTTTAACTTTCTTCCTATACTCTTCTTATGTCTTATCTAATAACGTCTAGGATATGTTAACGCACGAATAGCTAAGATAAATATACTTAGTATACTTTAAATCTAATTTGGGCATAATGCGATACTCTTAACCTTTAAATTTATACTTAAAATAAGGGTGCTTAGTAATAAAATTAGCTTAAAATATTGTGTTATATAAATAAAGTTTATGGGTAGTAGACTTAGTAGGCATAATAACTAACGTTATACTTATAAATATAAAAGCAGGGTCACGCTTCTATAAGAGAAGGTAAAACCTAACACGTAATTTAAAAATAAATCTAGGAAGGGAGGGGATAATATTAAAATCTAAGATTTTAAAAAGGCTATGCTAGTTTTATACTTAACTCCTTATATTATTTACTATAAATAACTAGTTATTTTACGACTACGCCGCATGGCGCTAAGTTATGTAACTGCTCTGTAGAGAGCGCTCGGCAGAGAGCGCTCGCCAGCAAGCAGTCCAGAACACGTACATAAAGGAACGCGATGGTAGTCTTCTACTATTATGTTTAACCTATTTATTAATTTATTGTTTAGATCTAAATAAGTAACCTTATTAATTTAATTATGCTATATACACCTTTAATACTAATAGCCCTAGTGATACGCGTAAGCTATTACTACACCCTCTCTTATCCTACTAGTACTCCTGCCCAAGAATCAACCTTAGCCCTTAGGGACCAGCTACCCCTAGGGATCTTAACACTAAGCTAGACGCTTTTTAAGCTCTACGCACAAGTTCGCCGCCTTTTATACTTTAAGTTACTATTTAGCTTATTTTGCTATACTTTATAAGCTAAGAGGTGTATTATAAAAAGTATCTTATTAAAGCTTTCTACGCTAGCTAGGGTTAAGCTAAGTAGCTAAGTAGCTAAGCACGTGATTCCCTAAACTTATAAATAGCTAGTTATTATAAAGCTTCCTCTCCTTAATAGACTTTGTTTTCGAGCTCCCTGATCGTTGTGACTGTGCGCCACAATTATACCTACTACTATTACTATATTAGGCGCTTATAGCAAACTCTTAGGCGAAATCTTAAATTGGGTTAATGTAATTATTATAACTTTTACTATACTAATAATAGTAGATACTTATCTAAGTGCGTAGAGTATTAGAAAGCTTTTTATAAAACTCTTTAACTTATTACTCTGCTAGGAGGTAGCGTTTTTAAGTAAAATAAAAGAACTTACCTTAAAACGTAATAAACTTAGTAGTATCTTTAAAGTAGAGTTTCTAAAAGTCGCGCTAAGCGTTAGACTCTTTATATAAGTTATTGTAGGTCTACTTAAATTATTGTAGTAGGTAATTATAATTAATATTCTACTTACTATTTTTTGATATAAGAATAAGTGTAAAAAAGTATTAATTAGCTATACCTTTAGTTTGCGTGCGTATGTATAAGGTAATATTACTTAATATATTTTACTTGTTCATATTTTAGTACTAATTATAATTAGTGCGTATCTTATCCTTTAGGCTATTTCTTTATTTGTTAAAAGTAATATCCTTACTACACTTTAGTAGTAGCGGGTTTAGGAAGTAAGCTAAGTAAGTTTTACTATTACTAATTATTAAATAGTATATAGCTAATAGAGTAGCAGGTCTAAAAAGTATTGTATAAAAAAAAAGGAGCTATCAAAGTAGCTAGGCTATTTATAAGGTATTAGAGAAGTATAAGAGTAAGGAAGAATAAAAAAAGTAAATAGCAAGAGATTATGTTGCTAGCGTAGATTAAAAAAAGAGTAATAATAGCACGCCTTACTAATTAGGCTTCTAGCTTATTTATTTTATACTACACTTAAGTAAGGGCACTATATAGCTCGTTATCCTTAATTAGGGTATAATAATAATTTTGTACTATATATATAGCTATTATCGATCTACGATGTAAAGAAGTATTTAAATAACTAGCTTAAATATAATTACTACGGTCTTTTATTAAAAATGCTTAATTACGCTTTTTAGCGTTACTTTAATTATGTTATTACTAGTAAAGGTAGGTAGGTAGAGTACTTATAAGGGGTCTTTGTTAATACCTTACTAAATATTAGCTAGCTTTACTAAAGTGTTTTAGTTATAGTTCTCCTTAATGATATAGCTATAGTTATAGATTTTATATTCTTAGTAGGTAAAGCGTTTAAATAAGTTATACGTGTTGCTTGGCATGTTCTACTTTAGCGCTAATACTACAAATAGGTATTTTAGTATTATTATATAGTGTGTAGTATAAACGTTACTACTATTTATCTAATAGAGGTAATAAAATATTTAGCTCTTTTAGCTACTACGACGTATTATATTAAATGATTTATCTTTTAACTCCGTTTAAGTCTTGCTTAGTAGTATTAGAACTCTTTCTATATTAAGTAATTTTACTTTAATAAACTAATAGCTTAGCGTAGTTGCGTAGTAGGTCCTCTAAGGTAGTAGCTATTATTAAATTATACGTGTGAGTAGATTAAATAGCTTAACTATATATTCTATAGCTGTCCTCTAGCTAAGGTGTTAAATAATCTAAATATAACATAAGGATAAGCACGGTTTCCGACATCTAAAAAAATCGATAAGGTAAGTTAGTACTATTTTAGCTATACTATGATAAGGAGACTATAGGTATCTAAGTCTAGAGCGCTTTTATATACTACTATTAGCATATAATAATCTTTTAAATCTTTTTATTGTAGCAGCATTGCGTGTGCGAGTAGTCGCCTTAGATATAAGAGGTAGTTACGCCTAGGCGCGAGGTTACGTGACCTGCCAGTATACTAGACTGTTACACTGTCTTAATATTTATACGAAATATCTAATTAAAAAAGTGTGGATATCTTTTATAGTTTATATGGAATAGTGTGCATCCTGTTACTACTAATACTTCATTATTATATGCTAATTATACTATAGGCAATAGGAAAACTTAGTTATTCTTTTAGTCGTTGTAGTAAATGCGTAGGTATGTTTTAATTATTTAATTTACACGTTCTTTTTATCCGTCTGTCTGTAAATAATAGGCTATTAATAATTTGTTTTATTCTAATTAGTGCTATAAACGTTTTTTTAGTAGTTTAAGGTAAAGAGTTTGTCTCTATTGCTAATTATTATTTGTGGAATGCTATAGTATTATATAAGTTAATCTAGGATAAAAAATGCAAGTTCTTTAGCTATAGTTATCTTTTAGTATAGTATTCACTCTACGCATTTAGTAAATTAGTAGATAGTTACTAATATAGAGTTATAACTTGTTCTATTTGCTAGATCTTTTAACTTAGGTAGTCTTATTATAAAGTCTATAGCGATATCCTCCTATAGTGCTATTAGTATCTAGATTACTTATATTACTTTATAAATAAGGTGTGTAGCTTACTTATTCCGTTCGTAATCTATATACTTATAAATATACTTTATTGTTGCTTCTTTACTTCTGTAAATAAATAGCTTTATTAGATATGTTCTATTATTTTCTTAACTCCTAGGTGTCCGTATATAGGATTATTAAAGTATTATTATATAATTTTAGTTTATCATTATTTAGGTGCGTCTCATGTAATAATGGGAAATTCATTAGATTCTGCCGTAGGTTCTAAAGATCTATTTTTATTTTATTAAAGTATTATAGAGTAGATCTTAGCCTTATTCCCTGTACGGTTACTATGCTAGCTAAGGGTGCCTACCAATATCTTTTCTTTTCTTATTGTGTATATAATTTTAATCTTAACCTTTGTATAATTTTGTATAGATTACCTATTAAATCTTTAAAATCCTAGGAATTCTGAGGTATTCTTAACTAGTTTTAGTATTAGCTAATTAGTAATGTATTTGATTTTATCAGGTATAACTTAAATCTCCTTCCACTTATAATATACGCTAAGAATGCTAATCTTATTACATGCTACTTATATTTTTTTAGTATAATTTATCAGTGTACTTTGTCTAGTATCTTTAACACTATTTATATATAAGAAATATAATCTAATGTATTATTAAAGAAGGTATGTATATCGTCTATATATACGATAATAAATATATCTAAATAGTTATAGAGTATAGTATTAATTAGTGCTTAGACGTTTACTAGTGCGTTAATAAGTCTAAAGAGTATAACTATATACTCGTATATTCTATAGCGTAATCTATACGCTACTTTCTACTTGTTACCTTTTTTAATTTATATAGATAGTATCCGTCATATAGATCTATTATAGTAAAGATCTTAACTCCTAATAGTCGGTTTCTAAGCTCTAAAATACTTAGGAGTAGATATTATCTCTTAATGAATATACTATTCATTTTTTGGTAATTAATATATAGTTATTGTATTTTATACTTCTTTATAATAAACATAAAGGGGCTTGCTAATGGTAACTTCAATAGTTATATATAGCGCTTGTTCGAGTTTATTTTATAAAATTCTTTTTCTTATTAAAGTTCTTTTCTAGTCTTCTTATATAGGAGTTTAAAGGGTGTCGTTTTCTCTTCTTCTAGGTCTATTACAAGATCTTAAAGTTAATATTCTAAAGTGTTAGTCTTTTTTTTGGTAAATATATAATTCTATACTTAGTAGTATTTCAGAAGTTTATAAAGTATGCTATTATATATGTTCTTACGCTCTGTTACCTAGTAGTTCTTATTAGTATATACTAGGGGTGCTTCGTATTTATTAAATTCCTATTAAGAGACTAAGTTATTTATAGCTTTTTTATTTATTATTATACTTTATTAATACGTAAGTTCTATTTACTATATATATTTATAGCCTTTAAAAAATAGTACTTATTATTTCTAATTCATTATAAGAGTATGCTTCATTAATTAGGTTAGTTTTAATACTAAATTATAGCTAACTTCTTTAAGAATATTACGGATAATCGGTTCCCAGTGTTTATAGGTCCTAAGTATTATTTTCATTTTATATTCTATTCGTAGCGTGCCTAGTAGTAAGTATCTATGCGCAATATATATAGTATAAGGTACGGCCTTCTTTACGCTTATAGAGTCCTACTCTATTAAGTATATCTTAGGATACGTAATTCTCTTATGCTTCTAAATCTATCAACGCCTTTATTAATATTTCTTTAAGCTATACTAGTAGCTTAATTAATACTTAACTATTTATAGTATTAAATTCTCTAAAGGTGTTCTCCCGCCTAAGCCTAAATTTAAAAAAGTTATCTTCTTAATTCGTACTTTTATTAGCTTATGGTACCTCTCCTTTTTTTATATTTTATATTTATTACTAACCCTTATTATAGGATCCTTTACTAGTCGCGGTAAGTAATTTAATTCCCGAGGTTATTAATTCTTTTCTTAGCTAATTAAACTTATATTCCCCTTTCTTCTCCGCGTGGAACTTATAGTTAAGGTATAAACACACTTGCTAGGTCTATATTGTGTATTATTTATTTACTAATAGTAATAGGGCTCAATTCCTAGCCTAGTTTAGTTATAGAAAGTACCTTACTTTCCTCTTATCTTATAAAGAGACGTTATAATTTGAGAAAGGATAATTAAACTATTTCTAATAGTATTGTTATTAGGGTAAAGGAAAGTATCTGTGTTATTTAGCGTAGTAGTAAATGGTATATTAATCTTCTTTATAGAATCTCTATCATAGATTTCCGTGCATAGGATTACGGTAGTCTAGGTTATATATTAGTTTATAATTAGAATTTTTAATTAGGTAGCTCTTTTTAGTATTATTTTAGTAGCAGGCGTTAGCCTACTTATAATCCTCTCTACTAATTATATTTTTTACTTAGGATAGTGGATAGCTAGGGCCTATTTTATAGTAGTATATTTAAAGTCTCCTTTGCCTAAATAATATTATTCTAAGATAAAGATGTTCACTATCCTCTTAATTTAATTATTCCTATTTAAAAATAGCGTAAGAGATTATTAAATTAGCTTTATTTCCTCTATACCTAATTCTTCCTTATTATCGTTATATAGTCTTAAGTTAGGCGAGCCTGGTCGCTCTAAGTCCTTATCTTAGATATTAAGTAATTTAATAAAAAGTACTACCTCTTATTTCTCGTTAATTACGTCTGCATCGTTAATAGATAGTACGTTTAACTATTTAATAACTGTATTCTTAGAACTATAGTTCCTTGCAATATAGTATAGGTAGCAATTAAGCTACTACTACCTCTCCTTTAACATGTAGCGATTGATGTCATGCTGGGGTGCTGTTCCATGAAGCTTCTGCCAGTATTCGACAAGCGAAGGCTCTCGGTGGACGCCTATATAAACAACAACGGCGAAATACGTATACAGCTCGCTTGAAGAGGTGGGTTTCTATTAACGACGGCTAGGCGTCAAGGGCGCGTTAGCCTGAAGCTTTTTAGCGTACTAATTTATGTAGTTTACAATCTAATTAATAACGCCTGTATTTAAAAAAAAAAAGGTTAAATAAAGTAATAAGAAAGTTAAAGTCTATACTATTAAGTACGAAAACACTTCTAAAAGTATAAAAATTATTAATTTTAAGTAGTTAACGTACTCTATAAGCGAGTCGGACACTCTGCCAAGACCCCACCAAAATATACTATTACCTATAACACAACGCGATATCTTAACTATCTTATTAGTTACTACTTATAAAGAAGCTTATATATAGCTACGCTTTAAACTCTTTAATAAAACGTAACTTTAATCCTGTAACGTGCTATATTAATTTATAATATTTTTTAAACTATACTAAGTAACTAACGCACTAAAATGACCTTTTAACGTATTTATACACCTAAATTTATAAATCCCCTTCCAATAAAGGAGTAGGCAATTATTTAGTATATACTTAACTTAGACGCGCGAGGATTTCCACCCTAGCCTATTATTATTAAAAATATTGCTAATTCTTTATTAGTTAAGTAGTATTATATGTAATGGGCTACGTCCAGTGAGTACCTAGCCCCTTATATTATAAGCCTATTAGTGAAAACTAGGCTATAAACGTCGTAAAGCGCTAGCTAGAGTTTTAAATTAAGTTTAATTAAACGTATAACTATAGGAGAGTCCTCTGTAAGGATTCTAAGGTTATATAGGGCTAGTTCTAGCTTATAAAGTATACTAAAGCCAGGTATAGTATCCTAGATAAAGATATCTATAACTTTAATAAGACTAGCTTTATAATAGGTATAATATTAATATAAGTAGTTATTATAAGCTTTAAACGTTAAGACAGGCTAAAAAGCGTATAGTAAAATAATTAGAAGTAGACTATAGTTATTTAGGCCGTTAATATAATAGGCTAGGTAATTCCACTATTTACTATTTTCTAGGGTAAGCACCACCTCTCTGTTTAGTACTAAGAGAAGAATCTACCTTATAACTAGGTTTTTAGACTCTCTAAAAATAGCTACATAATAATTAAGCTTAGTTTATAGTAGCTAAAGCACTTTAACGCGTATATAAAGAAATATATTATTAGTAACTATTAGTTACTTACTATTAATAGTCATAAGAGCTATAAATTGCTTAAATTCTAGTAATACTATAAGAATAATAAAATTATTACTTTTTATATACTTTATATTTGTCGTACCTCTTGTAACCACTAAATATAGGATGTTTTTCGCTATTAAAGCAGGCGTATAGACGCCAAGCTAAGAATTTAATACGTAACTATATTACATATATTACTAAAATTAAGATTTTACCTTATTTTATTACTACGTTTAAGGCTATAATAACTTCAAGTAATATTTAAGGAGGCTTTTAAGGTGCTAGTCTTATTCTCTTTAACTTAAAAATAATAATATTAAAGTTTATCATGCGTTTGCGTACGCCTTCGACTTATACTATATATAATAATATGTAGTAGTTATAGATGCCTAGTAATACCTTAGAATTCAGGTTATAATTAATGCTAGTAAAGGAGAGGATTTAGTAACACCTAAATAGTTTCTTAATAAGCCTAATTAAGGCCTTTAAAAAAATAATAAAAAGTGTAGTAATAGTAGCGCATAAGCTAGTATTAGTATAAAAGTAAATTATTAAGCTTTAAGCTACTAATACTATTACGAACCAGAACAGAATAATGGGGGGATGGGCGCTTATAAGGATAGGTAACCAAGGAAAGGGTTAACAAGTGCGCTAAGGAGCTAACCTCGAAGTCACGTACCTACTTAATTAATTAGTAGTACTAAGCAATAAAGCAAGGCACGTAACTACTTAATTAATTAGTAGTACTAAGTAACTAAGCACGCGGATATATATACAGGATAGTTTCTTTTATTATACTCCTTATAGTTAACTTACATATCTTCTGTGCGAGTACGTTCTCCTATATAGACTAATAGTTATCTTATTTTATTATAAGATTAGATTATCTAGCATCGCGCTAAGTGTCGCATTAACTTATACTATTAAATAATCTATAAAGTACTACGATACCTTACCGCCCTAACTTAGATTAAAATAAGGTGTAAGAGCCTTATAACACTTTAACTACCCTACAGTATAATAGCAGGACCTAGTTTGACCACTGTAGCTCTAGCACCTAAAGAAAAGACCCTAAAAGAGATAGTTATTAAATAAGCAGCTTAGATAGCTTAACTATAAAAAGTTATTAACTAGATAAGCAAGAAGATAAGCTAATAAAAGGATATAAAATATTAACTAAAAGTCCTAAAGCCCGAACCCTATTCTAAGAAAGGCCACCTAGGAACGTTCCTAACCTAGATAGAACTATTTATCTGCTATAACCTAGGGAGGTTTAACACTAAATAAGACAAGATCTTAGTTACCTATATAAATATACAAGACAAGATAGCCATATAAGCTAGACTAATAATTAATAACTTCTTTAAGAATAGTAAAGTAGAGGATTATAATTTAGACGCTACTAAGAACGTGTTTAAGAACTAGGAGTTCTTTTATAAGACCGTAAAAGGAATATTTAGCACTATTAATAAAGAATATTAAGCTAAAATACGCCTCTAGCGTCTACGTTAGGAGAAATTAGTAGTACTTTATACGCTGGAGTTTAAACAGATTATAGTAGAACTTAGCAAATAAGGAAAAGCCCTACTTATAATTACCTACTATAATAGATTAAAAGAATTAGGTAAAGATAAATTAGTCCACTAAGGAAAAGCAAACGACCTAAAAGAACTTATTAATAATATAATTAAAGTAGATAATTGCCTGTACGAACGCAAGCTAGAAAAATAGTATAATACTAGGCTACTTACTAGAAAAAAGAATTAATCTAGGCCCGTAGGGAGAGACTAGGACGGAGATGTTATTATAACTAATAAAGCCTAATAGTACAAAAAGAAAAATAGCAAGGGAAAACAGCTATACAGACTAAAGAAGAGTTACGAGGGCAAGAATAGTATCTTGCAGAAAGAGCGAGAACAGAGGTTTAAAGATAAAGTCTACCTCTAATGTAGTAAGTAACGCTACTTCGCCAAAGACTACGAAGGCTAGGAGACTAGGGTTAATATAACTAACCTTCTATAAGTAGCTATAGCCACCCTTATATTAGTAAAAGCTAACGAAGTGGACCTTACACAGGAGATCCTAGAGCTAATAGAAAAGGAAGAGGAACGAAAGACCCTTCCTAAGTACTAGATCTTCTAAAGACTGGCCGACGACACCTGCTGGATGTGCAGCAGTACGCTACATTAATCGTCTTAGTGTGAGGCAAAAGTAATTGTCCAGGGGGCACACGCATGGGACGCCTACTGGCTAGCGGAGAAGCTGTAGGGGCGCCCAAAGCAGTACCTACGCCAGATCACGATACAGGAACGACATAAATACGCTAAGTGGTGGTAATGCACGCGCAAAGGATGCTAATAATACTTTAAAACTAAAGTTAAGGTCTTTTATTTTCTAAAAAGTTTAGAATATTATAAGCTAAAGTAGAGCTAGTGCAGCGTGCCTAATAACTACTATAAGTACTTTTTAGCCTATTAGGCTAAGCATTATAAATAGAATAGCTAGCACTAATATTTTAATATTACTTATAAAATACATAGGTAATAGAAATTTAAGATAAGCTAGTTTTCTTAAGGTATAGACCCCCGTGATACTAGCATAATAATAAGGAATATATAGCTAAGAAGAGACGCGGACTACTTATTAGTTAGGTAAGAATAATGTAACCTATAGTGCTTCGCACACCTGAGCCTGCAAGAAGAGGTAGCTTCTTTAGATAACTACTTAGGGCATAATATATTAGCCTAGAACAAGTGCCTTACTCTAAACTGCCCGCAACATAAGATACTAAGAGTATATAAGTCTAATAAGATTAGGGAGACCTATGCACTATATTAACAGCAATATAAGTAATACTAAATTAAAAAAGTCTTAAAGCTAGTACGACTTAAGGATTAGATCTAAGAGGTAGAGACCTTATAGGGGGTCTAAAACAAGTCTAAAGACTTAAAAAAACTAAACTATTACTAGGTAATAAGCCACACTAGTAATAGTGTAATTATTATAGCTTATTAAGCGGGTACTTGCTAAGTTAAAATGCGCTTAATTAAAGATATTATAGTGTATAGATATTATGTTACAGCGCTAATTAACCTAGGGGCAAACGAGTGTCTAATCGCCCCGCAAGTAGTTAAAAAATATAATATGCTATATTATAATAAGAGAATACTACTATAGATAGGACTTATAAACAGGACCTAATTATAAGGATACGGTAATAGTTAGCTGCGCCTCAAGACGGCGCTAGTACAGGTTAATATTAAAGGCCTAGAAAGCTAACATGTTTTTTCTATCGCAAAGATAGGAGATATTAAAGCTATTATAGGATATAAATAGCTAGAGTAATATAATCTATAAATAGACTAGATTAAATAAATAATTCTTCCCTAAAGTCTACTAGCGATGGCTTAGGAAAGCCCTAGTAAAAGGGAAACTCCTTAAAAACCTTAGGCAAGGGAGGGGAGCTAACTATCTAAGATATAAAAGATATTAGTATGTAAGATAGACAGGATTTTAAAGCAATACCTAAGAAGGGTGCACTACATATAGGTCTAAGAGGCTAAGATAGTCTTAGACAACCTAGGTCTGCTAGAAGAATACAAGGAATTCACAGACCTATTTAAGGAATACGACGAGACTGTCCTACCTAAACATAGAGAGTAGGATTATAAGATACTACTAGTAGAAGGAGCTAAGCTATAGCTAAAACGCCTAAGGCCCCTTACCTACAAATAAGAAAAAGAGTTAAAAGAGCTAATATAGAAGAATCTACGCTTAAGGAAATAAAGACCTAGTTAGAGCCCCGTAGCCTTCCCTATTGTTACGACCACGAACCCCACAAGGATAAAGAAGCCAGACAATTACGCCAAGAGAGTAATTGTTAACGAAGTAGCAGAGTTAACGGGACCCAACGGGGCGCGGGGCAGCTTAGTTAGCAGTCACGTAACAAAGTCCCGCATAAAGGGAAGTCCCATGGGACTACCGTAGTCCCTAGGACTACAGGGCCTTGGCGGGACTACAAAGAAGGAATAGGCTAGTATATAGTGTGGCGACTTTCCTATTGTTGTTTCCTTCCTCGTAGTTAACTTATATATCTTCTGTGCGAGTACGTTCTCCTATATAGACTAATAGTTATCTTATTTATTATAAGATTAGATTATCTAGCCGCGCTAAGTGTCGCATCAACTTGTACCACTAAATAATCCGTAAAGCACCACGATACCTTACCGCCCTAACCCGGATCGGAACAAGGTGTGAGAGCCTCATAACACCTATACTCTTTGTTCGCAAAAAAGATGGCAGGCTACAACTCTATATAGATTATAGATAGCTAAATGCTATAACCGTTAAAAACTGCTATTTATTACCTTTAATAACGGAGCTTATAGATCGACTCTAAGAAGCTAAGTGGTTTATAAAATTTAACGTCTAAGATAGATTCTATAGAATTTAAATAGTAAAAGATTATAAGTAAAAAATAGCTTTCCGCACGCGATATCCCCCGCAGGGCCTGAATCTGCCGTACACGGGCCACATGTAAGTGGCCAATCGGATGAACCCTCCGACTCTGCATGAAAACCAAATAATATGAGCTTGTAGGGCAAATTTGTATAGAGATTGCATTCTTGGAGGTTTTAACATAGAATTACTTGATACTTGAGCTTATTTTCGTGTCAACTTGCTTGATCGTTCGGTGACGTCGTAGGTGCTCTTGCCAGCACTCAGAGCGTACTTCTGGCCTACACAAAGGCAACTTGCAGACGGAGCAGCCAAACAACGTCCTCGGTGTACGTCTGTTGCCTGAAGTCGTCTTGAGAGGCATCCTTGAAGGCGCTGAGCTGTTGCTCTTACGCCCAGTTGTAGCACAAACAGCACAAGTCTTTGCCTCTGCAAATAGCTTGATAGACTTGTGGGCGCTCTCCTCAGTGACGACGACGTCGTCGACTCTTGCCCGCTTCTTTGACCCGTGGCAAAGGCTGGTGCCACGCTCAAAGAGCTGCTCTATAATCTTGTATAGGAACTTCTTGTGGCCCGATTGTTTGGTATGGACGGCGGAGGAGTACGAGGAGAGTCTATACGCGTTATTGAGGCTCAAATTGAGTAGAAAGTAGAGTAGAGGTCGCCAAGTACGATGCTTGACCTGCTGCGTGGAGTAATAGCTTCTGCACTGATCAAATCGATCAACGTCGCTCTTGTGGCGATTGTAGTCGTCAATCATCGTAGGGATCCCGAGAAACTTTACAGCGTGATTGCCAAAGGCCTCCTCGAAGACGTTTTTGTTGTTTTGGGCTAGCTTTGAGCGTCGACGTAGCTTGACGATGTGTTGCGTTGCTAGGTAGCGATTATCGTTAGTTGACAGAGTACGACTCCATGCCAAGACTTGTCAAGAATGACGTCAGTACTCACGCTCAGCGACTGTACTTGCAAAAAGCACGACTTGACTG